>CAUHTR010006147.1:0-13444 GCA_959609185.1 Schmidtea polychroa
TGTTTGTAAGCAAGCATACTGGTGGGTTACTGGTGGTTGAATGTTTATTAGTTAGTGCTGTTGCCAGCGTAACCCAAAATACAACATGGTTTTTCCACTTGGTACCCGTTGAGTAATCAACGTTGGTACTGTACCAAGGGTTGAGTACTCGCAAAAAGTGAGTGCACCGAGGCACTATAATTGTCGAGTACTCTATGGGTTCACGGACCACCGTTAGAAGGTTTGTGTCCGATTTCGTCAGGTCCCTCATCATAATTGTTTTCCCAACCTTATGCACAAACTCTCATTTTCTAGGCAATCATAAACTATACTAGTCATTATTTTATCACTACATAATGTGCATTATTTTAACAAGGAACATATTATCTGAAGACTACAACAATACATAAATATACTACAAAACACCTAAAACCGAATATAAGTTCAGACAGGCTTATTGGTAGGACTGGCCAATTCCGTCGTGGTTGCTGGTGACGAATTTGCTTGCCGCTCGTATTCGGCCAGCCTAGCTTTCTTCAATTTTTCCCGAATATTTCGGCCAAGCCGTTTCCTTTTGGGCTTATTTTCAGCGGCTGAGGGATATATAGTTGCGAGGTCCACCGCCAGTGGCCGTATTTATCTTGCTATGGCCCCTTGTACCAACTGCTCATTTTTCTCAGTTTCGAGCGCCCGCACCTGTAGCTTCAGGGCGCGGATCTCCATTTGGTCTTGGGCGGCCTGTGTTTGCATCTGGAGGATCTGAGCCATTTTCTTCTTCATTGCTTCGGGACTAAACCAGGTCCCCTCGAGCTTGCGACATTTTACTTTCAATTTTCCACCCGGACCCGGAGTTCGTCGGCTTGGTGTTGGGCCTGCTCCCGATCCTTGCGTAGACTTTCCATTAATTTATACACTAAAATGTAAAGAATTTTATTTATTTTATACAAAAAGAATTTGAGTAAAAAATGGTAGATTGATTAATCAGTGCTGGTATTTTGCCACTGAGATGCTGTTGTACTTGCTATCTCTACCGCGATTAAAAGGAAACGCTACATACGATAATACCCTAGCCTATTTCAATTGTTAATTAAGACCCACTCAAGGAATAGAAGTTTATTATTCAACAACAAACGCTAATCATTAATTAAGACATATCCAATGAATAAAAGCTTATTATTTAACAATAAACATTAGTCAAGTTCGATCATCAAGTATGCTACCCACAATAAATGAAAAGTATCAGAGTAAGTCATATGTCAGCTTGCAATCACGACTGGCATTTGCGGGGTCTCCCTCTTTTCCGTGGGGAAGCCTCGGCCTCTTCTAGCTCTTCCACGGGCACTCCTTCTCTTTCTGCCCTGATCTGTCGGTCTATCTGCTTGAGTCGGATCTGAGCGGCTTCTACGTCCCAAGCCGCTAGATCGCGGGCCTCCTGTAACCGGTTGTTCTCCGGCTCCGTTTTCACCCACGCCGGGGCATCTGCTTCGGGGCCCACCCGGATCACTCGATTGGTGCAATCCAGGTCCCGCCCCTGGCTTCACCGATGGATATGGTACCAAACGTACCGGGTCCGGAGCCGGGTGACCGTCTGCTGGTCAGTACCCTCGTCGTTGCTAACGCTGGATTGAGACATGCCTGTAATGTAAATGTTACAATTTTTATACGGTCAAAGTAACTTATCGAACGGAGCTAAGATACCATGGACGAGGTTTTGAGATTTAATTTACATAGTAATTCATTTATCAGATCATTATAAGTAGGGGAAATAAGTAACTTAAAATTTTGATTTAAATTTATCAATACACCCTTTTACTTTACAACTCATGATTTATTAAAATTAACAAACATTCTTCAATCTTAATCTTCCTTGTTTTATCACAGCAATTATCATCAAGGTTAAATAATAATTTTTAAACTATGGTTTTTGTCAATATTGATATAGTAAGGTAAATAAATTCAAGTACGTAATTTTTATCTTATAAGCTTTTTAATACTAATTTAAGTAATATTAGTTTCTGGTCGAATTTTCGAATTAATTACTATCGGTCAATAAACTATTATGGCCCCCAGATGAACAAGGATAGCTTGGCGATTCTAGTGAGGGAATCCAGAAATTCCCATGGTAAGTGAGACTTCTATAATTTAATACGGTACTAAGTTTTGCTTATTCTGAGGGCAGTTCTACCAACCAATTTCTCCTTATTGGATAAGGCTCACTCACTGAGCGATATAGGAAATGCAAGTGGCCTCCAAACGTCAGTATACAAAGCATTATGCAAAACATCGAACTAGGCGTGAAACGTGAAGGTCGAGGTCAGGGAAAAATCCAAGGTTTCCAACTCTAGGAAATGCATCTCCTCAGGATGATTCTGAAGTCGAGCTCTAAAACTTTGGTATAATTGCGATGCAGAGTGGACTTATGTAATTTTATTGATCCACAATCATATGTTTGGAATTTTGTATTTTGTTTTTGTTTTGCATATGAAATTTTATCTTCCGGGTAAGTCGGTGAACTATGTTAAATTTAATGTGGATTTTCGCACTTGCCTTAATTTGAATATGAATTGAATCCTTAATAAGTTATTTTACGTTTAATTTGGTATTTTACTTTGACTCGAATACGAGTTTAATCCTCCGGGTAGGTAAATCGAATTATTTTTAATTAGGAATTTTGTATTTTGCTTTGATGTGTATATGAATTTAATCCTTCTGGTGAGCTAACAAATTATTTTAGCGGGGTGCTTCAATTAATCATATCTATTTTGTTATTCTAACGGCTGTGACCAAGATACCCCAAGGGTGATTTATATTTATTATTCTTTGAATCTCTATGCCCACACACATACACGTATGTATAGATGTCTGCCTACACACCCACGCAATATCTGCATATATACATGCGCGTACCTATATATAATTTAAACTAATACTCTGAGGCCGTCTACCTGGGGGGGGGTGTTGCTAAAAATAGATTTTAGTGATTTTCTGGGATTTTATTGGTAGATAAGGTTGGGTAGTTAAATTTAGCAATAGGGGGAATTCCAAAGTCAATAATTTGGCTTTAAATTTTATTTTCGGAAGAAATAAGGGAAATTATTTTAATGATATAAGATTACCAATGAGATCAACAATAATCATGATAAAAATAGGTTTAGCAATGATGGCACTAGTAGATAAGACGATGGAAATGATAATAATAATATTAATAGTATTAATAATAATAATAATCATACTAGTATTACATATGGTAATAAGACTAATAATACTCACACTAACAATACTAATCATAATAACAATAATAATAATAATAATAATAATAATAATAATAATAATAATGATAATAATAATGACAATAATATAATAGTAATAAGAATAATAATAATAATAATAATAATAATAATAATAATAATAATAATAATAATAATAATAATAATAATAATAATAATAATAATAATAATAATAATGATAATAACAGTAGTAATAGTAAGAAGAATAATAGTGTTAATAATAATAATACTAGTGTTGGGTTTTGGATTATTTCAAGTCGGTTCTCTCTGACTCCTGGTGTTCTTTAAATTAAAACAATGAACGACCCAACGTATATTGAAACAACAGGTTCACAAATTATTATCACTCTACAATTACCAATCAAAGTTTTATACGATTCTCCGCTCGGCGTTGATGCTTTGCAAACAAACAATATTCACCTTTTGATCCTTTAGTTCTGTTGACTCTCGTTTTCCTCGGTTTCGGTTTGGTTTGATCTCTTTTCGTCTTTCCGTATTCTTAATTCTATTTCTTCTTTTCCCTACTTCCCTAATTCGTTTACCGCTTTTCCTACAGTCTAATTCTTCGAACCCTAGCTGAGGCAGAATGCCGAATTTCTCTGATTTTCCCTTTGCTTATATACTCCTCGAAATCAGGATGACAAATGGTTATTGCCGAGCCAATCTTTCGTTTGACATTTTCTCCTACGTGTTTGCTTCGGCTGTCACCCATAATGGTCCAACGAATCCAGATAATTAATGACCCTACCGGTCTTCCTACGCGCGCTATCTTCTCCTTACTCTTTTCCCATTAATCATTGTGTCAAACTAATGGGCCCAAATCTTCCTTTTGTTTGCCTTTCTTCTTGTTTACCCAGCTCGGGTTTCCTTTATCTCTCGGGTTCTCCATTGGCTCGGGTTTCCCATTAGCTCGGGTTTTCCATTAGCCAATTAATTAATTAATTAACGTTTTCTGTTTTCATACGTTTGAATGTTTTTCGACCCTTCCTAACCCTTTTCTGATAAATCCCTAACCGTCATCTTGTTGACCATTAGCTAATCTATACCTGTCCCGTTTTTCCCATTCGATTTCGATGATTTTTCCATTTATTGATTTTTCTCGGATTTCCGGATTCTCGCCTTTCGTAATTGCTTTTTGCATTTCCTAATACTGTTTCCATCGCACTTTCCTTTACTATTAATTCTGTGCACGATCCCGCTTTTATTTGCCATTTTTCCTCGCTTACTTTCCATTTGAATTATTATCCTAAATTTTATTTAAATTTTTAATTTTAATTTACAGACCTCAACATATCTCCCCCCTTAAAAAATTTTTTCGTCCTCGAAATATGTTTCGATGTGTTTTTGGTATTATTATTATTATTATTATTATTATTATTATTATTATTATTATTATTATTATTATTATTATTATTATTATTATTATTATTATTATTATTATTATTGTTATTATTATTATTATTATTATTATTATTATTATTATTATTATTAATATTATTATTATTGTGAAGTATGAGCAAAACTTGGAATGTTTTACTAAACATGAAATTATCATAAATCAAATTTTTAAATAAAATGTAAATTTCGATATTTTAAAGACGTTTTAACTTTAATTAACTTTAATCTATACCTGTCCCGTTTTTCCCATTCGATTTCGATGATTTTTCCATTTATTGATTTTTCTCGGATTTCCGGATTCTCGCCTTTCGTAATTGCTTTTTGCATTTCCTAATACTGTTTCCATCGCACTTTCCTTTACTATTAATTCTGTGCACGATCCCGCTTTTATTTGCCATTTTTCCTCGCTTACTTTCCATTTGAATTATTATCCTAAATTTTATTTAAATTTTTAATTTTAATTTACAGACCTCAACATATCTCCCCCCTTAAAAAATTTTTTCGTCCTCGAAATATGTTTCGATGTGTTTTTGGTATTATTATTATTATTATTATTATTATTATTATTATTATTATTATTATTATTGTGAAGTATGAGCAAAACTTGGAATGTTTTACTAAACATGAAATTATCATAAATCAAATTTTTAAATAAAATGTAAATTTCGATATTTTAAAGACGTTTTAACTTTAATTGTTGAATCGGAAAAACAACTTTTCCGCTCTGTTTCCAAGCGTTTTTATTTGCAAATTTAATATTTTTGTATTTATTAATTTGTTAAAAAGGAAATTAATTTCCTGAGTTGTTACTTCAGTTTTCCAATGATTTGAAATGTATTATTTTCTACAACGGGCCAAACATTGGGAATAAATTTCATAAGAAAATTCTTATCAGAAATAAAGATCTAGAGATCTCGGTTTACAATGAAGTTATAAATCTGGTTGAAAATTTGATTATGTCTCGTTGTTTGTCGACAGTAAATATTGATAAGATATGAATTATTTAGATCGAAATAAAAAGAGATAGTGCTTTAGATATTTAGCCGAAATATTAATTAATTTCTTTAATATCTAACTTATAAAGTTTCTATACGATTTTTGATTTTTAATAAATATTTTGATCCAGTATTTTTTTTGAGATATCAAAGTTTTAATTTCAGAAGATTTCCATTAAAGACTCCTTTCAAGATAACTTATTTTATTATGAATTTATTCAATTGTAAAAATCTTATTAAAAGAATTTAATAACTCAACCACTATATCAATATGTTTTAATGAAAAGTAGAACATAAAGACAATGAAAGTAAACATATGTGTTTCCGACAGATATAGGTCAAATTCCCAAACATTTTTAAACTTTGAAGTACATCACCAATCAATCCGGCACGTCTACCGTTTTGGGATACTATATTTCATTGGTTGTGTGTTTGTAGGCAGCATAGAGAATATATTTCTGTCATCCGAAACGAATTCGATTGGTCGATTCGATAATTCCTGCTATTGAAGAAATTTTGAAACTATATCAGTTTATCACAACTGATTTTTTTTTCATTATTTGTTTCTCTATTAGTTTATTAAATATTGGATGCAGTGAAGAATAGGGAAAAACCCATATGTATTTGAAATTTCCCACAGACATGACAGTACAGTTATTTAATTCTGATTAGAAACACTGTTAAAGATATTATCTGATATTCCAAATTTCCCTCAGACATTGGAATAAACCAGATATTTCTACCGGTTTCATGAAACTTATGAAAAAATATATTTCTACCTTCCTAAATGTATAATTCATTCAGTGCGACTATTTTATTCATCACAAGTTCAAAAATCGAAAAAAACAACATCGTCGTATTACTAAAATATTAATTAAAGAAAATTGTTTTCGTTAATATTTTGTGAGGATGAGAATAAATTTTCTGAAATCGAACTCCTATTTATGATAGTGAAATAAATGGAATTAGGGATTTGCCTCTTTGAATTATCGAATTACTAAATGTAAAGGATTTGGTTTCGTCTATATTTTCATAAATTCGTGATAACTGGCTGTCAAGATTAACAGCATTACATGTTAGAATCAAATTTGGATTAAAACAATAAATAACAGTACTTATGATATGGTTAATGAAGAGGAAAGATATTAATACTTCATTCATACTTTGCAGGTCATTGATTTTTCAGTGAGTTTTAATTATAATTATTATTTTAGGATATTAAAAAGATTAGAATTATTTCCTTGTTCCTTATTGCATAGACGGAAAAACAGTGGACAGTAATCTTTATTTATATATTCTCAATTTATTTGCCTTACTTGTTTAGCTAGCGATGGTGAAGGTAGAATGAAGGATTAGCTGTTTAAATACGTAGGCTATACTCAGTTAATGTGAAGGTAAATTAAAAGATTATCTGTTTAAATACAGAGGCTATACTCAGTTAATGTGAAGGTAAGTTAAAAGATTATCTGTTTAAATACAAAGGCTAGGAAACAATAATAACACTAATAATTCCATAATTTATTCTAAATGAACTGTATAGTTGTGTTATAGAATTTGTTGACTTAGATTATTTTTTTTTTCTCATTTAGCTTGCCATTTTGTTCCTGTGATCCAAGCTCTTATTTTAACGATGAAGGGATTTGCCCAACACACATCAATTACAAAACAGTAGTCATCAGCCAAGTAATTGCAAATCCGTATTAGCTAATAGCCACTTTAATACAATATGATCCAATTAGTCAATATGGTGGTGGTTTTGTTTTCCTGCCCCTTGCTCATTGTTGATTGCGTTGATTTTATCTCAAGAAATTGGCCATGAAATAATTTGCATTTTTACAATTTTTATGTGCGAGTTTATGAATTCATTAATTGATTAGACTGGCGACTTTGGTGGAAATCAACAGTATGTGTGTGTATGTGTGTATTATTGATAATTAATTCATTTCCCATTCTATTTTTATGCTAGTCATTCTCCGTTTTGTTGAACAACATCGATTTTGCCGTCAATTATTAAAAGGTAACGATAACAAAACCCAATCTAACACACGCAAACCAATGATCGATGTTCCCAGTGTGAGTGTGTGCGTTTGCGTCTGTGTTTGTGTGCGCATGTGGGGTAGACTGAAGTGAAATGGATTAGTTGCAGTATTTTCCTTTTTTATTACGATCATGTCTTTACGGTTTGATTGATTTTTATGTGCAAAATATTTGTCTAATTTATTCCCAGTCGCAAGGTAATTTATTTATTCTTTTTATTTATATATATATATTTTTTTTCTTTCATCATTATTACCATTATTATTAATATTATGATTTAAAAATAATTTTATATTTTTGTTATTAATAACTTATTGGTTTATTTCGCTCACAGCATGGTAAAAAGTTAATCTCCCCCGCACCGACCGACTCATGATACCACTTATTTACTCAGCCTGATAAGGTATCTGCGATGAACTGAATTTTTACTTATCCTGCGGTTTTTGACGTAGCCGATAATGATAGGCTCTATAATTAATTACCCTGTGGTTTCTTAACGTAGCCCGTGCTGATAAGCTTTCTAATTAATTACCCTGTAGTTTGTTAACGTAGTCTGTACTGATAAGCGTTCTATATAAGTGTCTGCTTTGCCACTTTTCGTTAGTTTTGTCTTGCCAATCTTGAAGTAAGCATATTATATTTTATTTTTATTTTTTTTTTTATTTTTTTTTTTTGAATTTTAGTAACGCCATCCCTCAATTACTATGGACGTAAGTGATTACTTGTCTTTTATTATTTTTTTTTGTTTTTGTGATTCTTTTTACCATGCTGTCCTCAACTATTAGTAATGCGTTCCCTCATAGCAACCGAACATTTGCAATCGCTGTCCAGGGTAGCCAAACCCCGGTGATTGCAAGTGCTCGTGTTGCTTATTAAATTAACTTATTGATGCTTATTAAATTAACTTATTTACTTTTTAATTTTAATTCGTTAATTTGTTTATGTAACTACCTATACCACACTCATGTTTTGGGGTCATATATTTTTGATTTTTGATTTTGTATTTATACTAAAAGCAAACTTCTAATTACCGCTACTCGTATTTTTCTGACAATTTTAGCCGTATTTATACTTATTAGTTTATTATGTAATTCTTAAAATCAATTACTTCCCTGCACTAATTATTTGTCGAGGGCGCCATGGTACGGAGTTTTACATAGTATTTATTTCATTTTCTTTTCAACCCTTACTATTTTAGGCTGTCCCAGAACCTAAGTTTGAGCATCTCGATGTTATGCAATGGTTATTTGACTGCCATCCTAACAGGTTTTTTTTTTAATTTCTTTTTCAGGGTCCCTTTGCCACCGCGTCGAAAGGGATTGAAACGTACCTTTGCCTGTGTGGATACAGGCAGTAGGTTTGAAAGACGCCCGCCTTGCAACGTACGCAGGGAATGGGACTGTGGCATCCAAAGTCCCGTTCTGTTGGACTCTGATGACGAATAAACTTTGAATAAATGTTCAGCATACCTTTGTTTTTAATTTATGCTAGAAAGGGTGGGGTAGTTGTGTCCCTCTTCGTGAATAGTCTTTATTTATTTATAATTTTGTTCTCTCGCCCCAGTGGGTTACCCATTGCTATATAGTTATGCTAATTCATTAATTACTAATCAGCCATTTAATATTATTTATTTTTAATGCTCATTTAAGGTAGTCATTTCATTATTTGCAACATTTATTTGAGTTATTCTATTTGCTCGTTTTTCTTTATTATTCATTTATTTAATTTATCACTTTTTTAATTATTTGTTTTATCAATTTATATCAATTTGTTTATTCATTTGATTATTTACTTGGTAATCTACTTTTTTTTTTTTTTAACTATTATCTATCACTGCCAATTATTTCTTTATATCAATTTGTTTATTTATTTGATTATTTGTTAATTTACTTATATTTATTTAACTATTATTTTTTTTTTTCTCGAGGACGAAAAAACACCAACAGGGTCCGTTTAAATAATTTATTTTTTTAGTCTAATTGATTTATCTCACCATCATCTTCCGATTCCTCTATTTCTTCTACTCTCATTCGAAACATCGCGAAATCGGCTTCGTGTTGAAACAATAAGATTTCCAAACGGTCCAACCGCCTTTTCAGACGGAAGTTTTCTTCCTCCAAATCTGTTATTCTGCCCTGCATGCTACGAAACTTTTGCTTTAGTTCTTGCGTACTTGTTTTACACTCTTTGCATGACATCTCCGAGGCTTCTTGCATTCTCTGAAATGAAATGATAGTCATTTTTTTTGTATCACTCTTTATTCGCAAAGCATCAACACCTCGCTTCGAATCTCAAACAAATTACACAGTTCATCCTATGGTACTTATAAGACATGCACATTGTTAATATAAATGTAATATATTTATACACTATTCATGCAGATCACAATTTATAGTCTTGTCTCATAATATGAATATGATGGTGGTTGAAGGATAGTTAGTTGTCTCTCTTTTACACATATCAAGATAGTGATGATTATGAAGGTTATTGATAAGATGAGAAAACCTGTTATTAAAATGTAAATGAGATATTCACAATAGTTGACTGTCAAGTCCGAATTTATCATCATTAGTTTATTTGAGTTAGGTTTTGTCGTCTCTTGGGTCGGTAATTGGAAAGGTGATGTGGTTGTATCTGATTTTCGTTTCGTTTCATTGATTGTCTTGACTTCCACGAAAACTGTTTGCCATCTGCCTGGATCGGTTATCCATCGCTGATATTTAACTGTTAATTCCCATGTTGTCTCTAAATCAGAAGTGTAAAGTGTAAAAAAATGATTACCGGCATCTAATATAGTCAGGGTTTTTTGTTTGTAGATAATAACAACTCTTTCATCATTTCCTGATTTTCTATATATCGTTACCGGTCCATTTCCAACACTCAGGGTTATACGATTTGACTCGTCTCTGAGATAGATAGACTGGGTCTCACTCTTAAATCGTGACCATTGGTTTCTCACTACCGTTCCATTTTCGAGGCATATGTTCTCGTAGTAGTTTGCATTAACTGAATAATTTTGATTCATTTTCAATTTCTCGTAGCGGATAAATGATTTTCGCGAGTTAAGGGTGTCGACATTTAACCCTTGAAATGTGATTCGCACTTTCACCAAGTCCACTGGCTTCCAATATATATTGATTCTATTTATCTCTGGCTCTATTTCGATCCAGTTTCGTATCTCTTTTGTGTGCACTTCTATTGGAATTTGCGTGTACCACTTTGACATGTTCTGTCTCAACAGCCATTGGTATTTGAAATTTGGCTTTAACTTTCGTACTGCAAATATATCTTTATCATAGTTCAGTTCTACCACTGTTGCCGTATTGTCTAGTAAATTAATAATTTCTATTTGGTCTGCGATCTCGCATTTACAGCTCCATACTATATTTGTTAGAGTGGAATATATATGTATTTTCTCCATTCCTCGGATTTTGTTTACCGCATATGGTAAGTCGATCTTTTTGCCGCTCGCGACTGTTACTAACATCAGCATTATTGCTACATATAATATCTTATTCATGTAGCTGACTGGTGTTGGATTTTTCGTGAATTTCTGTTTCCATTTTGTTTGACCTGTTACTTTATTCTGCTTGGATCTTAAGGGGTATCTAGATTCATCTTCCTCTGGCACTAGTTTACATCGATTTGCATGCACAATCATCGGGTTAGCCTTTTTGCTCCTGAATGGTAATAACTTCAAATTGGTTTCGGTGGTGTCGCACACTTTGTAGGGTCCTTTAAATGGTCTTTGCAATTTAGGCGATAAACCTTTGAGAGGTTCCGGTCTGTTCAGATATACTAGATCTCCAATCTTTATGCCATGCGCATGTGCTTTTTTATCGTATGCTTCTTTATATTTCTCTTGGTTATGCTTTATTGTCAAACCGGCTTTAGTCCATACTGACTGCATTCTTTCTTGCATCAATGCTTTATAATCCGGTATCTCCATATATTGTGAAATTGGTGGTTGGAATTTGAGATCAATCGGCATATTATTTTTCCTTAAATACATCAAGTAAAAAGGGGTCTCACCTGTACTTTGATTTACTGCATTTCTGTAGGCAAATAGACACGGCTTTATGAAGTCGTCCCAATCTTTCTGTTTTCGGTTCACATATGACGAGATCATATTTATCAGTGTCCCATTAAATCGTTCCACTAATCCATCAGTTTGTGGATGATATGGTGACGTATTCAATTTCCAAATTCCAAATAAGTCTGTGATTGATTTAAACATCTCGCTTTGAAAGTTCTTTCCTTGATCAGTTAACAATTTCTTTGGAGTACCATAGCGAAATATTATGTTTTCCACAAATATTCTTGCAATCGTGTCTGCTTTTTGGTTTGGAATAGCGTATGCTTCTGGCCATTTGGTAAAATAGTCACAAAAAACAACAATGTATTTGTTTCCTTTTGTTGTTTCCGGTAATGGTCCCAGAATATCCATTGCCGTCATCTCCATTGGTGCTGCGGGTACTGGCATCGGTTTTAATGGTACTTTAATCTTTTTACCAGTATTTCTGCGGGTGATGCATACTTTGCAACTGTTACACCAATTTTTCACGTCTTGCTCCATTGTTGGCCAAAAGTATTTCAATTTTAATTTCGATAGCGTCTTGCGCGTTGACAAATGACCTCCCAACGCTCCATCATGATACTGCATCAGTAATGCGTCTCTGTGCTTGGCTGGTATAATAATTAATGCTTCCCCATTTTTCCAACATTTAAGTATTCCATTATGAATTACATATTTGCTGTTTGCATCTGTAAGTCGTTTCCAGTCTTGTTCTTTTCTTATTTTGACCGCTTGTTCCATAAATTGTTTTAATTCACTATCGTTTTCCTGATCATTTTGAAGTTCAGACATATTATTAACAGCTTTGATTGCAGCGAATATAGTGCCTTCCACTTTTTCAGATGTCCCTTCACTATTATTTTCTGGGATTCTTGACATTGCATCTGCATTCGCGTTAGCTTTTCCTGTCCGATATTTAATCTCAAAGTCGTATTCTTGGAGGGCAATCGACCATCGTATTAATTTACTGGCTGAATCTCTGTGTTTCATTAACCACTGTAATGGATTATGATCTGTATAAACAGTAAATTTTCTGCCCAATAAATATTGTCTAAAAGTAGTAATTCCATACACTAACGCTAACGTTTCCTTTTCAATCGTTGAGTAGTTTTTCTCGTGAGGCCTCAGTGATCGGCTTGCGTAGGCTATTACGTGGTCCTTTTCACCTTCAAATTTTTGTCCCAATACCGCACCCAATGCAACGTTGCTTGCATCCGTCATCAAGATAAATTGTTTCGTAAAATCTGGACATCTTAATATAGGAGTTGTCACTAATTTCTCTTTTAATGTATTGAAAGCATTTTGTTGCATTTGTCCCCAAATAAATTTATTGTTTTTCTTTAGTAAAGTATTCAACGGTTGTGCGATATGAGAGAAATCTTTTATAAATTTTCTGTAATAGCTTGCCAAACCTAAAAATTGTCTAACCTCATCGGCATCTTTTGGTACTGGGTACTCTTCCACTTTTTTGATGTTATCTGGATTAGTTTGTAACCCTCGCCGTGATATTATATGTCCTACATAAATCACTTCTGCTTTGCCCCATTCACATTTCGATGGTTTGATTTTTAATTTTGCACTTAGGAGCCGTTTAAATACAGTTTCTACATCTTTCAGGTGTTCTTCGAAATCATTTGAAAATATTATTATATCGTCGATATATACCAACGGTG
>CAUHTR010006150.1:0-12604 GCA_959609185.1 Schmidtea polychroa
CCTTCTGTTCTATATTGTTCTTACAAAAAAAGTAGAATTCTAAAAATTTTCATTTTCGTTAACATTTTAATTTCAAATATTTCTTTTAGGAAATTTATTATTAAAAATTTATTTATTTGAAAATATATCTAGGAAATGAATGATGAAAATCATTCAACGCTTGACCATTCATTGCACAAGCTCTGACTTGCTGAAGGTTATTTTTATTGGTAAATATTAACAATTTTTGAAAGGATAAAGTTTTTATAGTAGTATAGTAGTATATAATGAGGATTCCGATTAACCTGCCTACTACTATTAGGGTCATATTATGTAATAAATCAAGGTCAAATTATTTTTTGTTTTAATCAACGATATCATATATTTTAATATTTTTAAAGAACCTGTGATGTGAACATAAACGAAATTAATTTCTTGTTTTAATGGAGTGATTTGGATGATTTAAATGTCACATCAATGAATGGAGGCACGAAGCCACACTCATTATTAAATGTTTATATACTTTTTTAAAAATTACTTTTGCCTAAATTAAAAGGTTCATTCTCGTTTTAATGGTAGGTTGAAGTAATCCATAATTTACACTTTTGTGCTGTTTCCATTCTAACTTAGAATACAGCTTTACCATTTGATACCCGTTGAGTAATTTACGTTGCAAATGTAGCGAATGGGTGAATATTCGCGAAAGTGAGCGTACCTCTGTACACTATGATCGACAAGCATTCGAGCGGATTCACGTACTACCGTTAGAAGGCATGTTTGCGACTTGGTGACAAGACGATTGCGCGTCAACAAATGCGCGCAAAAACTTGGGTGCAATAAAAAGAGTAAAAAAATTCAATTAAAATCTTTTATATTTATTTCAATGGTAACTGTTACTAATAAAATTGAAAAGTCTATATTTTTTAATTAAATGCTACGGTTGTATGCGATTCCTAGGAGGTAATCTCCCACTAAAATTGTTCCATATGTTAGGACCAAAGCCTGCAAACATATTTCAACTTGAAAGCTTCTGGCTGTCTGATTCCTAAACGAAACTTTTCGATCTTCAATTAGTAGTGATGATGATCTTGACGGAATTGTTCGACCAGTTTGTAGACGAACGGGCGCTGGCTATCAACTGTTTGTTGAAAAGATCGTTACCAGGCTTAATATTACTAATATTAATCAATTCCTTCAGTCGATAGTGATCAGGTACTTGATAAATGAGATTATCTTCACAGATTAATTATTTGACAAATTTCACCAATTTTAGGTTTTGCTTTATTTGTAAATTTTAATTGGCGAGGTTTTGTCAGGCGCGCAATTGTAAGCGCACATTTGTTACGACGCAGTGTGACTTAGATTTAGGCTCCATATTTAGTAGTTGTTCTCCCTACGATTTTTTTGAATCATAAAAACGGTTTTGACAAGATTTTATTCGACATTTATAGCATAAAACACGAAAATTCGACCGATATTGGGCATCTCCTCTTCCGAATTGATTCTAACACTGTCATGGCGTCTATAGATATCATTGATATTGTGGAGTGCTTGATAATATTTCTACTATTTGTTATATATTTCGCCTATCGTGGTGATAAGATATATTTCATGGGTATGTCATTCCACGCCCTGTAGCCTTCAGGTTACAAAATAATTCCTTAACCCCTTAACGCACAATTAAAAAAAACGACCAAAAAAAATCAATTTTTTTTCTTTAAGAAAATATATATTTGGACCAATTTCAATAAATAACAATATAATGTAACAATAAAATAATAATATTTATTAGCTGAAAAATAATAGACTAAAACTATTCAAAAACTATCACGTCACTGCACATTTTGTTCGGTTTTGCGCGAACGTATATATACGTCAGTGCGCGTTAAGGGGTTAATGTTGTGGATTTAAAAATGTTCTCACGTTTTCAGACATGTATTTTGTGGAATTCTCCCTTACGTTATCGGAGTTATGGCGCTCGTCAGATGTTTATTTACTCGTTGTGATTATCTTGGAAAATTCGCTAGTCAAATTGGAATTAAGGGAATTTTACTTAATTTAGTTTATCCGAAAACGATTCGACTTTCTAAATCGGAATGTTAATTTTTCTAATGTTTTGCAGGTACAATATCCATCTGGGTTTGTTGAGGATCTCAGTCATAAATTTGGTTACATCTACTGACTCTGGGTTACTCTCTACGGTACTATAAGTTCTTATGTTAATCTCATTGCTTTGTACCAAACTTTCAGGCACGGATCCGCACTGATTTCCCAGTTTTGAAGGGTTTCTTTTATGTCTCCTAGAATTATAATATTATTCACTGTTATCTTTTAACATTTTGAGTAGGAATCCGCCCTTATTTTTCAACTTTGGAAGTTTAATTTAGTCATCCTATAATAGTGATGTAGTTTCATGTTAACTGTACAAATTTTGGCCAGGGATCCGCCATTATTTTCCCATTTGAAAGTTGAGCTTTGGAATTTTTACAATGATCATCGTTATCCAAACTTTTAAGCAGGGACCTGCCCTTATTTTAATTGTAATTTAAATACGATGACCTAACCTATATGACTTTAATCTGCGCTATTCGTTTGACTTATTTTATTGATGGAATTTATATTTCTTGCGACTGTCTAGCTTTTCATAGTATCTTTTCAGAGTTTTAAGTCAATAGTATGTTAGATGCTCACTACCTATAGCCCTTGGACATTAGAGGGAAAAGATCAGTGTTATTTTCCAGCTTTCAAAGTTTAATTTAGTTATCCTATAATGACGCACTGGACACTTGAGTGACGATCCCTTAGTGTTCAGTTGGGTTTCCTTAGAATTACAACTGAACTAAAAGGTTCAACGTAATTCTCGACTTTCTGTATAAATTAACTCTGTTGGTTGATGTTTCGCCGTTAGCCGTCTTACCTTTTGCAAGCATGGCACAGACACGCGCGCGACCTTTACAGTTGTAGTCACTTGAGTGTTAGCGCGTTCTTCGCTCCACTTGTCATTGCCCATTTGCAGTTCGTATAGTGCCTGTGGGGCGAAAAAAGTATATGATTTTAACCACTGAAAGTGATTTGTTTTCAATTTAAAGTAAAAAACAAAAATCAAAATCTTTGATCCCATCATGTAATTAAATCATAACATGATATGCAATTAAGGATTCCTTACTTTCAAACAAGATTTCAAACTTCACGATTGTAATTGAGAAAATTTGGTCTACCCAAAATTTCAGCATTAAATAGTAACTGAAGTGCATCGGTATTTGTAATCTGATTTAGGTGTGCGAGAATGTGTGGGTGCATTAATTCAGTAAAACAAATTTTAATTATTTTAATTCTGAATAATTTTGAATTTTAATTTTTATCAATTTTTATCGCGATTTTTTATAATTTTAGATTCACTTCTAATTTTTATATTTTATTTAGTTTTAATTAATTTTGCCACCTTGATGGATATGGTCATTTTCTAGAATATTCTATGGTAGTTTAATGATTTTTTTATGTAATTTCTATTTCTTTTAATTCTTACATTATTTTATTTTAATTTTTTTGGTAACTTAATTTCTAAATTTTTATATTTTAATTAACTTCAATTAATTTTTGACGGTCATTTTCATAGAATATTGTAGCATTTCATAATATAATTTTGATTCTTAACTCATCTTTTAATGATATTTTGTACGAAATCCTTTCCATTTCTATTCCTACTTTTTCTTATAGTAGGTAAATTACGACCCTCTGGAGCAGTACACTACCCTCCTTACTGCTCCTGCAGGCCACAGAGTATATTAGATCCAAGGGATTTTTGTACTTGATTTAAGTTCTCGCTAACAGCATATTTTACAAAGTGCCACAGACGAGAATATGGATGTGCAACCATCAACTTTTTACTTTTAAAAATAGTAAAATCTTTTTGTCTAACAACAACGACAATAATCAGGGGGTGGGAGAAACACTAGTCTGGCATTTGGTCATTATTTATGGATATATGTCATGGATGTTGACCAAATATTGAATTAGAAAAAAACAGTTATTATAATTATTATTATTATTATTAAACAGTTAAATGATGATTTAAATTTTTAAAGCTTATATAATTAGCTCATAGAAGCTTCTTTTAATAAATAATATTATAAAATTTTATAAAAATATAGTTTCCAATAACTATTTATATACGCAACTAGGGGCTGGAGGTTTAGTTTGAATATTATTAAAATTAATCTTTCTTTTATGTTTAACCAATAATACTATTTTATTATTAATACATCTCAATAGCAATAATAAAAATATTCCAACATTTCAACAATTATTTATAAATGTAGCAAACAACATTTATGATTGACCTGTTAAATGGTCTTCTTTCTAACAAAGAAACTAACGAGGTGATAAATAATCTGCAATTCCTTGCTGATTGCTCAGAAAAAATCATTGAAGATAATCGTATCGATTACAACACTATTATCAATTTAGAGACAATCCAACAAAAGAAAAAATTATCCGAGGAAATATTTTATACATTATTTGATGATGAAATTACATGGTCACGCATTATCATAGGTTTCATGTGTATGCAACATATTTTAGAGAAATCAGACTCAGACTTTGAAAATTATTTTTAATGGTCTTTAGAGGTATATTATTTTGATGATTAACTTATTATTATTATCATTATTTATATTAGTGAATCAAAGATTGTGCCATTCCCGATATTCATGGTGGATGGATTATGATGATTGAAGTCGCTATACAAGCAAAATAGAATGATGCCAAATGTGAAAAACTAAAGAATTTATTGAAACTAATGACTAGGTTGGGAGTTATATAAAAGTATAAAATTGTATCAAAAACTTTAATAAATCAGGGGAAATTTTTGTTGTTAAAATATGATACATCAATTTAAAGTATAAACAAAATTATTTTTCACTTTAAATTATGTTAACCATATCAGAAAAAGGTAAAATATGATTTTTAATCTTTATTAATTTATATTTAGCATATATAATTAACTTTTTGATTGATAAATTAGAAGGATTTATGAATGTTCCAGAGCAGGGCCGCCGCGTGGGTAAGAGGCGCCTTTGTGCCAGATTTTTTTCAGCGCCCTTCCCTGAACTGAACCCCCATGTCAAAAACTATGACTTGTTATGAATTTAATCATTAGAATATTTCCAATGAATACTTTTATTTTAAAAAATAATTACAGCTTATATAATACGATAATATACAGGCATGGGTTATATACATACAATATATAATACTAAATCTAAGCAATCAATAAAATTTGCTTGTCTCAAACATATATTAAGAATTAGATTACTTTATAATTATTCATCACTCAAAAATCAAATTACTTTTTACATATTTACTCTTCTAGCTTTAGCAGCTACAAAGTTTATTATGAGATCGTTAATATCTATGGAATCCAAAATATCGCTTTCTATAGATATTATGGATAAGTCCGTTAATCATTCTTCTTTCATGGTAGACCGTAAATAGTTTTTAATTAGTTTTAACTCAGAGAAACTTCTTTCTCCAGAAGCAACAGACACAGGTAATGTTAAAAAAATGCGTAATACAATAGTTATATTCGGGAAGATCTCATTTAATGCATTTTTATAAATGTAATTTAAAACCTCGTGAGGAGACAAGTCAGATTTTATAAAAAATTGAATGGTTTTTAATTCTTCGTTTAGAGCTATACCATCAATATCTTCATCGTTTAAGTTTGCACCGTCGGTTAATTTTATATGCAAATCTTTGCAGTGTTTCAATAAATCCTCATTATCCCATTGTTTTAGTTGGTTGATGTTGTGTGTTATTTTAAAATCTTCGTTGTGTTGTTGCAATTGTTGAAATCGTTCTGAAATTGACGATATAGTGGTGTCCAGAATCACGAAGTAGAAGTTAATTTTAAAATCATGTTTTGCATCCTTCACTGTATCATCTGATGCTTCGTAATCGAATAACTTCCTTTTTTTTCGCTTTCGAGTTTCAGGGAAATCAGGCTCAATATCAAGTTCTCTAGCTTTAGCCATTGCAGACGTCACAAGTTCTTCAAATTTATCATCAGTTCTAAGACTTTTTAAGTTGTTCAAAATTGAATTAAGATTTTCTGTTACTAATTGTAAATCGAATGTGGGCTTTTGCATTATTTTGCTGACAATATTGACAAGATTCAATATATCATACCAAATTGAGACGGAACACAAAAATTTAAAAGAAATTTTTGAAATTATATTATTTGCTTGAGCTCTAGAATCCATGTCTTTTGTGTGGTCATTAGTGATATCTAATAGAGCTTGATAAATTTCTGACATATACATTTTCAGAGGTTTCAGGGCTTCTATCCGACTTTCCCATCTAGTTGCAGAAAGTGGTTTTAGGGTTAAGTTTTTAACGTATTTTTTTAATACATCCCACCGTTTCACACTAATTGAAAAATAATTATATAGTTCTTGAATCACACTAAAAAAATTTACCGTCTCAAATGAAATTTTAGCTGCATCGTTCACTACCAAATTTAATGAATGAGCAGCGCATGGAACGAAAGAAGCTCGTGAATTTATTTCAAGAATTTTTTGTTGAAGTTCATTATGTCTCCCACGCATATTAGCTCCGTTATCGTACGACTGTCTGATATATATCTGATATATTAATGTTCATTAATTTCAAATGGTTAATGATGAACTCGAATAAACCTACACCGGTTGTGTCAGTTACACTTTGGAATCCTAAAAAATGCTCACGAATTTCTGCAACATTTCTCGATTTATTGTGATAAACAAATATGACAATGGTTAACTGTTCAGTATGGTTTATGTCTGGTGTTGTATCAAGAATGATTGAATAATATTTTGAAGATTGGAGCATTTCTAAAATCTTTTTCTTAATAGCATCACTTATAATGCTAATTATTTCATTTTGAATCTGATCACCTAAATAATGACTAATATTCTTTTTCTCAAACGTTTGAACGCGATATAAATGTTCAGACATTATTGGATCGAATTTAGCTGTGGTTTCTATTAATTTCACAAAGTTTCCGTTGACGTTTTGAAAAGGTTTTTAGATGAACCTCTAAATGCCAAGCATTGTCTTGATAAATACTGTATTATATGAATAATTCGTTCCACGACCAGTCGCCAATATTTTTTTTCGGTTTCGTAGAGTCGTTGTTGCATTGCATCAATTGTACAATTTTTTTTAGTGACATTCTCAATTCGCTATATTTTGAACTGTTTTTTATGTGCCCAATACTAGTTTCGTGAACTTTTAATATGTGGCTTAAGTGTTGCCAATCAATACAACCACTAGTAAGTTGTGTAGTATTGTCAGACATTAATTTGCAAAAGTAACAAAATACTGAATTTTGAGTTTTCGAATAAAGCAAATAACTCCTGCAAATTTTTTACCCGTTTGATAAAGTTCGATAATAATAATTATCAGAAAATTTACGTCCAGACTCATTTTTTGGGAAGTCTTTCAAAATTAATTGCTTAGGATCAATTTCTATTAAATAATCTCTTAATTTTATATTAATTTGTTTTGGCCAAGTAGCCGGATCGTTAAAATCAATTTTTTCGGAATCGGAATCAGTTTTATTACTTTCTTTCGATTCGTTTTCTATTGTAGAGTTTGTGGATACACCAGAAGAACTTTGTGTTTCGAGATTCAGGTCTTGATTTTCTTCCGTTGCAGTCGTAGTAGGATTAATAGTTTTAATAGTGAATTTATCTAAAGAACCTGATAGCTTTTGTCGAGCGTCTTCTCGCTGAAGTCTATTTTTCTTATTTTGCGCGCCTGATAATTTTGATTTTTTCCGATTCCAAACATCTAAGGATTTTAAGTTAAAATTTATTATAAATTGTAATTATTTAATATTGTTATTTAATATATAATTAGTTATTTAATATTGTAAATTATACTTACGTTGAAATTTTATAATGAATGCCTGATGAAAATCAATAAATATTTGATTTACGCAGAAGACAAATGCAGTGGTGGTCTTGACTATACGTAAATTTGCGTAAACTTGACTAAACGTAAATGGGAAATGCCGCGTGTCGCGGTGACGCCTTTATCGAACGAGAGCGCTTTCATAGCGTGATAGAATAAGGTATACGTTGCGCCCGCGTTTCCAGTATCTCTTGAATAAATCCATATTTGTCACTTTTTCTTTTTTATCATTTAATTTTTTTATATTTAATTTTAATTTTTTTTATTTAGTGAGGTGGCGCCCTTGTGCAGGGCACAATATGAACAATCATACATGGCGGCCCTGTTCCAGAGAAATTAAAATGGCTGTATTCAGACGATGAAATTAGCGAAGAAAATATGTCATATACTGACGAATTTGAAAATGTATAGAAGCACGAAGATGATCATGAATGTTATGATTTACCCAGTGAAGAAATTAAGTCATGTATTGAGAATTCTACAACTGATAAATCATCAAATGAGCCTAAACAAGAAGATGAATGATGACTTTCATAATTGTCTTGATAATGTTGTTGTAAATATTATGAAAATTGATAAGATCTAAACTGCACATGTGTTAATTAATAAATTTAAAACTTGATTTAGTTAATTTTATAAATATGTTGAAATTATTATTTTAAAAACACCAAACACTGATAAAGATTTATTAAAATAAAATTCAAACTATACCACGATCCTCGCCAAACTTTTCTTCGTCTTTTATAAGCTTCCGAATTGGTTTGATTTGATCTCTGCTTATATTACATCTTTGAATGAGTACTGTAACCATGTAATTTATTTTAATCATCTTCTTTCCATTGGGAATTACGTCCAAATCGCATTTGATAAACATTTCTTCTTCACTGAATTCAATATTTTCGTTCATTCTCTGAAAGATTTGTCCCAATACGACCTTATAGTCGAACTTGAATTTGGAAAATCGCACATTATAAAAACATTTTCCAGAGTTACTGGTTTCCTAACAATAAAATAATCAAATCCAAAGTAATTTATACAAACTTAACTTAAATATATAGGAAATCGGACAATACAAATAACTTTTTCTCTGTAAAAATATTAACAAATTCATCAACGTATATTTTCTCTGAGTTTTCGTTTATATGCTGAGAATGGCTAATCCAGATAGTCTATCTTGAAACGTGGTACTACGCAAATAGACTTTGATGAATTTAAGCTATCTGCTGTTACTACAGTTACTGGTAAAGTGAGGAAGAGAAGATATACTGTGTAGACATCTGGAAGTGATGTAACTAGAGAACTATTTTCGATTATTAAAAGATGACTCAAATCTTTGATTGTATTTATTTTCTTAATTTCTTGTTTGAGAATTATTCTAAAGCTTTGTAGCTGCTCAAAGAACGACGGTGCTGTCATTTAAATACTGTTGTTGTAACTTTATCCCTTTGTGAATAGTTGATTATCGGTGGCGGCAGTCAATTCACGAGGGTGCTTTATGCCAAATGTATCTACCACAACCCGCATTACTCTGAACCGATGAACAAACTGATTGATGATAATGCCAAGAGTGCGATTAACTACATTTACTTTGAATCGCATTTCTGGATCAGGGAGTGGGATGTATTCGCATAGATCATCAAACTGCTTCTTTGATTATGGAATTCGTTTACCTTTTCTAAAATTGGTCTCTACGCCCCATTATAAGGCAAGAGACACTGCCGTTTCCTTTTCAATATAGTATTCATTTGAATTGTTTCTGAATGCTGACATGAGTTCAAACAAATTTTTAAGTAGATTTGAAACACTCATTAAGTCAATTGTATCAGTCTGAAGCATTTTTGAAACAGTATTCATATCTTCAAACATTTTTGTGAGCACAACCAGAGCTTTGAAGTTCGAGTGCTTCAGTAATTATATCTTTTTTCCCGATCAGATTTATATTTATGAATGCTTTCAATATATCTAAATAACAATAACGTACTGCCACTATGTACTCTTCACGGGACGAACATTTTGTTGGGCACAGTGCCTTGAGTTTGATATTCGATTTAGTTGTAAACAATGACAGAATGCCCCATCGTTTGATACAGGAATCAAAGAATGTGTAAATCCGCAGAATAATATCAAAATATTGTGATACTTTGTGTACTTGAGAAGCTGCATCATTCAGAACCAAGTTCAGATTATGTGCAACACAATGAGCGTTTGGCACTTTTTCCAAAATACATGATTGGAGTCCAGATTAGACACCACTTGTTGTGAAAGCAACGTCCCTGCATTTCAACAGATCCAACCCTTTATCTTTTATACATTTTAAAGTTTCCCCTTCAATTCCTGCGACACTGTGATCATCAATCGCATGGAAGCCTAGAAAACTTTCAATGATCTGAATGCGGGTTCGTTTTCCAGTTTCAGGGTCAGTCTCTATCGTCAAATAACGAAATACTTCACTCATTTGCTGAACTGTGGAAATATCTTGAGTGGTGTCTATGATGACTGTAAAAAAAGGACCCTGCTTTATCAGATCTATTAAAGCATTTTGCAAATGAGTAGAAAGTATCTCTACTACTTTATTATGCACTGTAGGGCTTAAATATTTGGTTGTTCCACCATGTCGCCAAAAGTTCAATGACTGATAAAATATTTCCATAATTTACATTTCCCAACTTTTCTCTATGTCAAAACGTCGTTAAAGTAAGAGTAACGTTCACAACACGATGCACAATTTGCCTCCAAAGGTTCATTTCTTTTAACACTTGCATCTCGTTTTCTTCATCAATAGTTTTATGAAGCCTCCAGTGAACAAAAGCCACACAGGCTTTAGCATGCCCATCTGAATCTTTATGCATCCGAATTTTACTTGTTAATGATTTACATTTACGAATTCCTTTTGCCCATGCAGGTTCATTTTCAAGTTTTCTACGATCACCAAAAAGCCAACATGGCTCACAATATACAAAATCAAGTTTCTACTATATTACCAAGAAAATGGCAGTCTCTCTTGCCCAACAATGGGGTGTAGAGACCAATTTTGGAAAAGGTAAAAGAATTCCATAATCAAAGAAGCAGTTTGATGATCTATGACACTTTAATAAAACTTAAAGACACAACTCGCGGGGTCGATATTAAAAATGCACTTGATACAATGTTAGCAAATACTGGTATACCTCTAAAAAATCTCGTCGGTGTAGCAACTGATGGAGCACCTGCAATGTTAGGTAAAATATTAGGCAAAATATTTTAAATATGAAAATGTAATGAAAATTGTTCTACAAATTGTCAATTATATCCGAACGAGCTCAAAGAACCATCGCCAATTCAAAAACCTTCTTGAAGAGCTGGATCTGGAAGACTATTCCAATGACTTATCTTTTTATTGGCTTATAAGATGTTTATCCACTTACAATGTTTTAATCCGTTTCGTAGATATAATCGGTCCTGTTACTGATTTCCTTAAAGAAAAGAAAAAGTCTTATCCACAATTATAGATGATAATTGGTTACATGATTTAATGTTTTTAACTAACATAATGCAGCATTTACAATCGCTCAACTTACAATTACAGGAAAGTAGAAAACTATTGCTGATCTTACTCAAACAATTTTCAGTTTTAAAAAATAATTGATGCTATTTAAAAATGATTTAACTACAAGAAACCTTAATCATTTTCCGTGGCTGAAAAGTAAATCTTCACAATTCGAAGATCCAAAACTTGAAGAATATCAAGAAAAATTACAGAAATTGAAAAACGATTTCCAATTAAGGTTTAGAGATTTAGAAAATTTTAAGACTTACATCAATTTTCTTGTAAATCCATTTGAAGTTGACGTAATCAATGATAGCTTCACTATTCCTAAGTATCTGATACCTGAAACATCTGCCGGACAAATAGAATTAATAGAAATCCAGGAAGACCTAGGTCTAAAGATGCTCCATAAAACATGACAATCACCAATAGAATTCTGGAAATTTGTTGCCGAATCAAAATATCCACGTTTGAAAAATGCAGCTTGTAAATTAATGTCAATATTTGGTACTATTTATTGTTGCAAATCGCTGTATTCAACAATGAAATTTATTAAATCGAAGCACCGTTCGCAGCTAACAAATGAGCACTTAACAGAGCTAATTCGAACGGCATCAACAAGCTATGAACCCGATTTTCAAAAATTCGAGGTCAGAATGCAGACACATACTGCATCTACCAGCAAATAATTATATATAAAAAAGAATAAATGAAATAAATTTTACCTTAAAAAATCGGAAAATATTTTTTAATCTGTAATTGTGGCTCTTGAAATTTTTTAATTTAGAATTTTGACTCCAGTCAGTAGAAAGTTTGGCCATCCCTGATCTATGCGAATACATCCCACTCCCTGATCCAGAAATGCGATTCAAAGTAGTTAATCGCACTCTTGACATTATCATCAATCAGGTTGTTCATCTGTTCAGAGTAATGCGGGTTGTGGTAGATACATTTGGCATACTGCACCTTCGTGAATTAACTGCCGCCACCGATGATCAACTATTCACAAAGGCAACAAAGTTACAACAACGGTATTCAAATGACATAGCACCATCGTTCTTTGATGATTATTTAAGAAAGTGATTTTTTATTTTTTTATGAAAAATAATTTGGTGCGTGCTGTTTTAAAATAGAATTGTTTAAATA
>CAUHTR010006151.1:0-12079 GCA_959609185.1 Schmidtea polychroa
GTTTGTGTTTTTAATTCTACACATTTAAAAAATTTATGAAAATTATAATTACTAATTAATTAAATATTTGAAACAAACAAATAATATTTACAAGAAATTTTCCTCTTTTTATGGCTCTATGTTATTTCAATATATTTTATGTTTTTCAAAATGTCATATAACGATTTCTTCAAAACACAACTTTTAGAAAGAAAACGAATATCATAGCATATACTCCGGTACAGTTTTATGAAATATTTTAATTAGAACAAATTAGAATAAACTGCTACCAAGGTTAAAGTAAAATTAATGCACAAGACTAAAAAAAATATTGAATCACTATTTTTTTGTTAAATAATAAAATATACATGACAATGATTTAGGTATTAGAAAGCGTCACTCAAACGTATGTCTTACGATCAATTTTGAAGTTTCATTTTCATGAGGTTGAATAGAAAAAACTATAGAAATAACAAATCAAACAAATTGAAAAATTATTTTACTATTTTTAATAATTAATTTAGTTTAATACATATGCTATAACTTCGTTTTAAAAATCCTGAATGCTATAGTAAAAAAATTATTAAGATGTGAAAATTTTAAAAAACGCAAAATTTATACCAGTAAAACAAATAAAACTGAAATTGTTTTATAAAGATAAGTAGTTTCCAAAGGTAAATGTAATCTTTTCCTAAATGTTCATTATAAAAAGTAACATATTCTAAGAATAATTAAACAAAAGAGTAAATATTTTATTTTTGTCCGAATGAAAATATTGTCGCTCAATCAGTTTACCAAATTTAATTTAATTTAAAATTGTGTAAATACATTAAAAATCAGTAATAAATAAATTCCAGTATTCAGGTTAAGTAATAAAAAGGAGAGATTCAATAAGAAAAGTTAATTATTTTTACTGAAACAGTTTTATTTCTCGCGGGATTTTATTAAGCATCTAAGATAATCATAAATTGTTTAACTGACCGACTTAATTAATATTTAGTTTATTTTCTCATATTATTATTATTATTATTATTATTATTATTATTATTATTATTATTATTATTATTATTATTATTATTATTATTATTATTATTATTATTATTATTATTATTATTATTATTATTATTATTATTATTATTATTAATTTTATAATATTTTTGAATTTTAGGGACTTCGCGATGGAATATTAAAACAATTAGAAAATGCTTTAGCCTCAGAGCAAACAAATGTCAGTTTGTCAAGTAGTGATAGAACAGACTCAAAAGACAGTGGAATGGCTTCAATTTCAAATGATCAAACGAAGCCTGTACAACCGGGAAACAAACTGCCAGTTAAATCAATTCTGAAGAAAACCCCTAAGCAACCTCATGAGAACAGTAGATCTCCCGAATGTATTATTCCTAATAAAATTAGTGATTCACTAAATTTGACAAACCAAATTGAAATAGTGAGTGCTTTTTTTATTCAAATTTTATTGTGCTAATATCAAAGTGAATTTCCCTAAATGAGATATGTAAACCCTTTCATTGCTTCTTTTATTTTCTAAAATCATAGTGAAAAGTAGTAACTTTTATAATTTTTTTTGTTAATCCGAAGAGATTAATCTTTTCAACCATAAATCTTTTTTTTATTTATTATACTTTACTTTTATAAGAGATGGAAGAATGAGTAATCATTCTGCACACTTTTTGTTTTATATAGTTGTTAGCATTTATTACTAGTAAAACAAATAACGATATATCGTCGTTTGGTATTGAAAAGGCTAAACTTTTGTTCTGCAATTCTCAAGAATACATGATAATCAGTTAGTAATAAAGCCGGTGATGATGATGAATGGTGAAGAACAACGAACCAGACAAACTCCAGAATATTTTTGTGTAATCTGTTTACCTTTTTTGAGTTATCATTCACTGGCTCAAAAGAGTTGTAAAATATTTTTATCTGAAAAAACGTTTAGTGAAGAGTAGTGGTTTATTAATAGGGTATATGTAACCTTTCAATGCATTCCTTCTGTTAGTTAGTGGAGGGCAAAATTCGTAAAGTATTATCTTGAAAGTGTCCATTACCAATAAAGGTTTCTTTGTGTGATAAAAGTTCAAAACGAATAACTTAGACACAAGAGAAATTTACCTTTTTCATACGTTATAATAGAGTTATGAACTACTTTTGAACTACTAGATCTGAAATCATTTTACTGCCGTTCACACCACTGTGAATTTAATTTTGTTAAATACTTATTTATTGCTTAATTATGGGCATTTTGTTCTTCAATTTTAAACCTTCCAACAAGTTTTATTTTTAACCTTAATTTTGGAGAAACTGGCTAGGAAACTAGGAAACTCTAAAGAAATTAAATGCAACGTACCTATGCATGTTCTCTTATATTATTTCTTCTCGTTTACTTTCCCGTTGTTTTAATTTAAACTAGCTTCTTAAGAACAAAAACAAACAGAACTGTCAATTGCTTCATATTTATACATATTTATAGTCAATAAATGTAAACAAAAGTATTTTATTAATGGCATATATTTCATTAAAACAAATTAATATTTAATTTAATATTTTTACTAGTTAATATTATGTTCCGCTATATTTTTTGCAACTTTTGTTCAACAAATTCTTTTCGACAAAAACAATAATAACATAATAAAGACATTTAAAAGATTATTCCGGAGTGTATACACCATCTACTTCAATTACAGCTTCCCATTTGCTTGGCAGCTGGTCGTTCCCACAGGCTAATAAGTTGCTTTTTTTAGATTACATTCCAGGTCGTCTAAAACTTTGTTCGCGAGCCATTTTTTCAGCGATCGATTGGTGTGATAATATGGCGAATATGGATACACATTTTCATCAACAGAAAAGAGAGGATTATGTTTAACCCTTTCTAAGGCAAAGGAAACTAAAAGTGATGTAAAACTCAAAGTTTATTAATAATAATTATATAGTTACAAATTATCATAATAAAATAAAAACATAGAAAAAAAATCAAAATGTCGCTCAATATGTCAGTAGTTGTACCTAAAGTTCAAATGATTACTGACAGCGTTATACTTAGATATTTTTATTAGTTTAAAATGGTGTACAGTATATTGCCACCACCTTAGAAAGGGTTAATAAAAGACTCTAAAATTAAAAAACTCCCAATAATTATGCACTGACTAATAAAATTAAGCAGCGGTTTTGAATGAAATATTCTATAATACTGGATTAAATTATGGATTAAAAAAAATTCGATTTTTAAATATCACTGAAATAAAAATTTAACCGTTTGCGGACGGATTTAATTTTAATAAGTAGTATATATTTTAGCATAATATTTTAGTATACGAATGCCCGATATCGTGGTATGATTTTTTTAAAGTTGTAGAACGTCTGCAACAAAATTAGTGGAGATGACGGGAAAAATATATTTTTAACTTGAAATTTCCAGTGTTATAAATTAGAAAAGTACTTTTTTTCAAAGTTTACAAATTACAAAAAAATGATTTTTTTTAACGAATAATATAAATATTAATTTTATTAATTTTGGATTTACAAAATTAACTCAAAAAACAGTAATGCATATTGTTGGAGAAAATGGAATAATTTTAATGACTGACATTAGGCAAAAAAAAATCTGGAAAAAATTTACAGAGAAAAGATTATTTATTCACCATCAAAATCCATTAAATCTGAATTATAGAGTTATTATTCCAGCAGATACTCTTTAGATTATCCCCGTAATGCTACTTTGCATGGGCTATTTACAGATCATTATCATTATATACTATCTATTATACAGCTTCCTATATTTGTTGTTGAAAGAGATAATAACAAAAAATGACTAGACATTGTTCTCATAGAATCATCATTTTTCCCTCTAGAGAAATGGGATAAAATATAATTAAATCAACGATGAGATTATTAATTATTCACTGAAAAATAAAATAAAAAGCGACTATTTTGCATTTGGAATTTGATACCATTTTCGGATTTTGTATGAATTTAGACGTTGTTTATTTTCCCTAAATGTTTCGAATATTTATGGAGTTTTTCTTTACATCATGACATAATTATTTATGTTGTTTTAATGCGAATTTATTTTTGTATTAAATTTCTCTGTTTTCTTGTCTATAATTATTAATTCGATAATGGCAAATTCTTCAAACCACATAATACTTGTATCAATTTTACAAGATTAAGATGGTGAATATTTTGATCCTGTTACTCGTGCCAAGATTAGATCTCTTTGTAGAATAAAAATATTGGCAAGATTTATTTTCTTTTTGAAAGAAATAAAAAAATTTATATTTACACTGGAAAATTTGAACAATGAATTATATAAGAAATTTATTACAGGTGATTGGATATTAAAATTAAATATTTCTTTAACATTAAGTAGTAAGTTGATATGGCAATCTGTAGCTGCACTAAAAACAAAATTCTTGGTAAACTACTCTAAAAAAAATTATTTTTAAAACGAATAAAAATTTAAAGTGTAAAAGAATCCATAGCCTAGATAGCTCAGCTGGAATCTATTCAACAAACTATAATACTAGAGATGGTTCAAATCCCAAGTCAAAATATTTTTTTATAAACTGATTTCAATGTTTCTGTTTTGATGTAATAACTATTTTTTATTATAGTGTGTGTATTAATATATTTTTTATGTATTAGTATTTTTTAATTAACTAATAATATAAATATGAAAACTAATTTATTGAACCGGGTGTGGTGGCAAACCAAGAAACATCGCCACAAGTCTTTCCAACACATCCTGCATTGATCCCTGAATTGTTTGAATTTCTTTCGAACCTCTTTCGAACCTTTCGAAAACAATGAGAAATAAATGGACAATCTGCAGCACGTCTCCTAAGTTCGTTATGATTATAATATGAAATTGTTCAGAGATTAAACGTTGATGGGGATGAAAATTTTAATCAGCTTTGATGATTCCTTAAAATATAGTCCGACTCTCTTAGAAGCTTGAGAAGTGTTCTGCCAGGAACTAGACTTGATGAAAATAACATTCTAAAACCAGGAGAAAATCCAATATAAAATCTCGGCAAAACACTACATGGATTTAATTCAAGACCTTAATGAAATTCAAGATCCAACATTCGGGAAATGTTTTTCAAGAGCGATTACAATGGAAGTGAAGATCGCCCTTGGTCGAGTACAATGTTGATGATAAACAAAATAAAATCAATTGTTGAAAATGATAAAAATGATAGCAGATATGAAGAAATTGATCCAAAGCATTACGAATCAGTTCAAGGATTTGGTTTGAAGTGTTTGGAAGACGGTATGGTTTGCATTGATCCACCAAAGATTACATATCCATATCAATATGGATGCAGTCGAGATTATAAGAAGAAATAATAGATCATATTTTACTGGCTGCATTAAGAAAAACTTATAAAAAGCAAATATGTGATGTTTTCTTTTATTTTTTCTTTTATGTGTTTGTTTGTACTTGGTTGTTAGTACCAAGTTGTTGGTACTTTTTTGTTAGTAATTGGTTGTTGGTACTCGGTTGTTGTTACTTGGTTATTTGTAACTGGTTTTTAGTAACTAGTTGTAAGTATTTATTTGTTAGTACCCAGTAATGGTTATTTGTAACTAGTTGTTGGTAGTTGATTGATAATACCTGGTTGTTAGTAATTGGTTTTTCATACACAATTGTTGATACTTGGTTATTTTTAACCATTTTTAAGTACCTAGTGGTTGTTACCTGGTTGTAAATATATGGTTGTTGGTTGAATTATTACTATTTTTATTATTATATAGTTTCGAAAATTCTAAAATAGCATTTATTAATATGGATTATAAAAGGATTTGAATGAGTAATGGACTGAACATATGGACATATAATGTCAAATAATTATAAATTTGTTGATGATGACGAAGAAATTATTGAAAATATATTACATTTAAACACGTTCATTTTTAAAATTATATTTTTAATCTACTTAAGTTAAATTTTTATTTTACTTATTTAAAAATTCTTAATTTAAATTACTACATTAATTTACTTATTTTCTTTAATTTTTCAGTGGTCAACATTTCTTCAAAATATTTGCTTTATTTAAAAATAAAATACTTTACGTACTTAATTTAAAAGTTTTACCCTAATTTCTCATAAGACATTGATTCTTCAAAATATATTACCATAAATTCCTGTACAAAAATCCTGGGACAAGGAAAGAATACTTAGGCTTTTTAACGAGGGACTACATCTAATACAAAAAATTCCAGAGATTTTTAAACGAGAGCTGAACAAAAAAACTGGAGCCTAAAATGCCCCCATTAACCCATTGCACTCTAGTTCTTTTCGGGTTGGCAACTGTTGACCTACTTTAAGCTTATTAAATTTAGAATTTTAAAGAAAAATTTAATATAATAAAAATGATAACAATAATAATAATAATAATGATAATAATGATAATAATAATAATAATAATAATGATAATAATAATAATAATAATAATAATAATAATAATAATAATAATAATAATAATAATAATTGTAAGATGATATAATAATTTCCAAAGAATTACTTACATAACCAGGTCACTAGATCTTTATATCTATTGAATGATGCGGGAATGCTTGTATAACTAAATTAAGTAAGTATGTTTGTCTTCTGTGTCAACAGTATCACTTAAACTAATAATTCTCCCTTTTGTAGATTACGCAATTCAATGTACTATAAATAGTATAACGATTGTGTGTTCCGTTTAGATTTTTGTAGTGAATAAATATTTCTGTGAACTATGTCTTTTTCTAACAATAATAATAATAATAATAATAATAATAATAATAATAATAATAATAATAATAATAATAATAATAATAATAATAATAATAATAATAATAATAATAATAATAATAATAATAATAATAATAATAATGAAATATTACACTAATTAATGAAATTATTAATAAATGGATTTTTTAGCCAGCGGTATCAGCATTAAATTTTTTTAAAGTAATTCTTAAAATTTTAAGATTGACATTTCAAATATATTTATCTTATATTTTGTTAATTTTTATTCACTGTTAAATATATTTTAAAACAAAATAAATAAAACATATTTTATCTGGTAAGGAAGATTATAATTAATTAATGATTCATATAAAACTGTAAAATTGGAATTTAAAGTATTAAACATTATTTTTACAAATAAGGAAATACAAAACTTAACAATAAATCATTTTAACCACTTCCATAGACAAAGCATTGTCTATTTTTATATATTTCTACCAGTTATTATGAATTATAAAATATTATTTTTATCCTATTACGCTTCAGCAGACAGGAAATTGCTCAAACTGGCACTTGCAGCGTAAAGTTCCTCAGCAAACTCTCTATTGTTCCTCTAGTGACCGTGGCAAATGTCGTCGACGTAGCTTTGATATCAACAGTTCATGCTTTTCAAATATTGGATACAATTGCTATTCTCACATAGACCTCACCTCTGACCAAAATCAAATAGAGCTCTTGTATAATGAAAAGTATTTGTGTTTGAAATTTGGCATAATATTTTGTATTTAAAAATAAATATCTAAACCATATTTAATGACAAAAAATAATATAATTTTTATTGAAGGAAACTTCAAATTTAGTATTTTTCTTGTTTAATTCTGATCATGAATAACTGAAGTGATGGAAATTTTAACATTCCATGTATATAATAAATAAAGTCAAATTTATAGAGATTAAATTTTAGGATCAGAATTCCCTTATAAATTTCTCAATTTTAAAATATATATCTATAATCTAATACATTTATTGATAACAGGTGTTCTACAACTTGTTATATGCGTTCCTGCAGATGATGGATTTCTTAGACGGAGTCATGCTTGAACCAACCGCAGAATACTTAATCTCTGACACGGTTTAGCTGCAACTTACATTTCTAGCAAACTTATTTAAAATATATTTACAAACAATTTTTTCGTATAAAGCGACAATTGAAAGGATGTATTGTTGAAAGCTTTATTATTCTTATTTTAAAGTTTAATTTAAAAATTCAATGGTTTTATAATTGGTCTATACAAATAGTTTATTCTTTAAAATCTTTAATATTATTTCTAGACTTATCGAGTCAGTCTCGATGTTGAACTTTAAGGCATTTATATTTCTCACTCTTATTTTTAAATTTATTATTTATTGTTTAAACGAAACAAAAATGTGCAAACCTTCAATGATTTTAAGGAAGAAGATATAGAAAAATAAATAGTTTTAATATTTTAGTTAATTGTTATTCTAATTCATTTTGACAAACCATATAAAGAAAAAGCAGTCGCTACAGATTATATGTCATCATTGTTTAAGTGTTAAGACATTAATACTTTATTCACCTTTGTTTCTTTTAGTCTTTGGATAATAATTTGGATTATAATCCAACATTGGCTAAAATATTTATGTTTTATATACTTTCGATCAGAAAATTCTTATCCAATGGAGTAAGGCGTCCGTAAATATAATAAATAAATCCTTTTTTTAAATTAATATGTATAAAAAAATTATAAAAAATTTCTTTAAAAAAATCAGATTTTCTTATTTCATTATTGAATTAAATTGTTCTTTTAAAATGAATATATTTTTTATTTTTATAAATGCAAAATCTGAAAACATTATTTTAAGATGTCTTAAAATTCTTTGCACAAGGACTCCAAATTTCAAAGACGCCACTAAATTTAGTAAAGCAATGCAATTTCAATGTCATTTTTGTCAATAATTGACATACAACTCATGAAATTATTGTATTAACTATCATATTAAAATAGAACAATTTAATTTAATTAATTTCATTTCATTTAATTATTTTTTAATTATTTGAATAAACAATAAATTTCGTAATATTAAATTGTAAATATTTACTAGTGTACATGTACCAAGGCCCAAACTGCAAAAATGTGAGACAAAATAAAAATCTTCTTAAAAACTTGAGAAAAAACGGTTTCTGCTTGAAGTCTGGTTACTTTATATTATTATTATTATCTTGTTTAAAAGTTGAACAAATGGCTGTTGATATAAATTAATTGTTTGATTTCTTTATTATTATTCAATGAGATAATTTTTTAATTAATTATTTATTTAGTTTATCAAAGAAAACTGTCAATCACTATGATGAATCCTTATTAACTACGACCTCTAATGCTATTGATATAATTTGTTTTCTAGAGGATCAATTGTCTGATCCTCCATCTCCAGCACCTCAATTACCAGATGAATTGTATTTTCAATGATGTTATTATTTATTAAATGGTTTCATTCGTTTTTTTATTTTTAAAAATTGAAAGAATCCATAGATATTTGGTTTTAAATGAAATACTAATCGCTTTTGTAAGGAGTTCCAAAACTTTTTTTAACTATAAACTATATAAATTTAATTAAATTATTTAAAATAACTATTTATAATTTTTGTATTTTTTATATTAAAATCAATTAAAAGAATTTGTTAACAATATTTTACATTAATGTCAAAAGTACAAATGCCTCAGTTGATTGAATATTAAAACTGAAATTGAAAAATTTTGAATTATAGTAATTGTTTTGAATAAATTATTATGGAAGATCTAGATTTAATTTCTTATAAGTATTGCTTTAATTAATTGAAACAGAATTTTTGTTGCCAAATTTATGATTGATTTGGTTAGAAATTTAATTAGAAATAATAACAAATAATAAATAAAAACTTTGTGTAAATATAATGCGCACTTCAGCAGTGCCGTAACTAAGTAGGTGCAACAGGTGCACAAGCACATGGACTAGAGATCGAGGGGCCCTAAAACGGAATTGTTAATTGAATTATTTATTTAAATATTTTTTACAAAAAATTGCCATTCGAGATTTTAAAAGACATTTTGTATTCTCAGTAAGACACACAATAATTTTATTGAATAGCAATAATATTTAAATATTTAACAATAATTTTTGTGTCTTTAATTAACTCTAAAATTTATGAAATTTGCATGAATCTGAAAAACAGTTATCTTTTTCTATCAAACCAAAGTATTTTTAAAAACACGGGTAAGCTTTAGTAAATAAAAAAATAATTTAAGTAATAAATAATGTTTTTTTACATTTCCATAGCTCAAAAAAGAAAAATTAAAAAGCAAAGTAAATCAATGTCACAAAAACTTGTGAAATGGCTTAGAAAAGATACACCAGAAGTCGGAAAAGTCTTCGAATAAAGCCAGTTCCAGTTTACAATACGATGTTGCTGTACAACAATTGGACTCGAACTGTATTAGTAGTTATAGTATTACTTCAGATCAAAGTACAATAACTACACAAGTCAATGAGAATGAAATAAATTTATCATCTGTTACTATAAATTACAATGATCCTCATTCTTGGCCAGTTATTATAAATAAATTAATAAATTACCTTGTCAAACATGGTGAAGAGCAAGGTGACGATATCAACTTTAATAATCTTGCATCAGATAATCTAGGGTGGTTTTATGTGAAACAAATTAACGGAAAAACTATTAGAAGAAAATGAACCAAAATGCTATATTTTATTTTCCATGTATTCTTTTGGACACAAATCCAATACTATTTCTGATCACCAAAAATGATTCCATGATTGAAGGCATCTACATCCTGTGATATAGTATGTGTGTATTTGACCTACTATGAGTTAGACTATTTAAAATTTGAAGCATCGATATTAGTAGACGATTTAAAAACTGAAACACCTCTTGAAATTTTACAAGGTCTGTGTGACTTTGGATTAATTGAATCTTATCTAAATATCAATATTGATATATGATTATTACTCATACACCCAGTATCAATTGCTTCGTATGAGAGATGTTTTAGCAAGTTTTAATTAATTAAAAAATATTTAAGATCTACTATAGGACAAGATAGATTATCCAATCTTGCCATAATATCTATTGAGTATAACATCGTAAAGAATATTAATTATGACGATATAATTAATGACTTTGCTCAAATGAAAGCTAGAAGAGTACGATTAAATGAAAATTAAATCTATTTGAACTATAATTACTTTTTCCCAAAATAAATATAGGAGCCCTAATAAAACTTTTGCACATGGCACTAAAAATGTTAGCTACGGCACTGCACTCGAGCCCTATTGGAATAAAATGAGTAAATCAAATTACTGGTTATTTCTTTCTATATATATTATTAGGATATTTCATAAGTTCTGCTTGACTGATTAACTTTTATTGAAACATAAAAGAGGAAATTAACTGCCCAAAATTTTCCGTCACAGTTAAGACGTGTCCTTGTTATATAATAATAAATTTGAAATTATAACTATTAAATTAATAATATAATGTTTTGTGAAATTTCAAAGATTTAGCTACATTTCATAAAACATTTTAGGACCAGGATTTATTAAGTAATACAAAGTTTTTAGACACTAGATTTGCTTTAATAGATGATGATGACATAAGATTACGAATAATAAAATTATCAAAAGTACTTTCCGAATAACGCATTTTTGTGAAAGAAAAATATTGCTCATTTTAGATTTTAGGAATGCAATGAAAACTTTTGTAGGAATCGTGTGTCACATGGTCTGAAAGGAAAAACAAATTACTGATTCGTGAAAAAATATAAAACTTTAGCCTTTCGAAGACCAAAGTTTTCCTCAGGGACTGCTTATTTGAGCTTTCGGATTTTAAAATATGATGACTTTTAAACAGCCTTTATTGTACTTGTGTTAGTCAAATGTGATATGGCCCTGGGCACTTACGTCTCCAATATGGACTTGGTAGTGTAAATATAAAAATTTCATAAGATAATTTTTCATTTGAAAACTGTAAAAATTAATAATGACTGGCTTAAATAATTCACTCGATTTGTACGACAATTTTGTATAATAATTTATACTAAAATATCGAGAGAAACTAGTAAATTATTTATTGCTCTATAAATTTAATTGCATTCATTAGAAAGAATTTATTAAAATTTTTCCATTGGTAATTTCGTGAATTTTTATGACAACTAATTGACTATGGGAAATGTGAGGAAATTAAACATTTATTTTAATTTTCACATTTAATATAAAAATTATGTGTTCCTTTATTGATATTTATTTTATTTTGAATTTTTATTGAAATTTTTT
>CAUHTR010006152.1:0-21608 GCA_959609185.1 Schmidtea polychroa
TCTGCATCCTCCCTCAATCGGACGGCTTCATCTGCCTCCTCGCCGGTAATTCCGAGACTCGCGTCGGTTGATGAGGGACCGGCCTGCACATTTCTTGATCTAGTGTTGGGCATGGCTGTAATTATAAAAGAGATATTAGAACGAATCCTTGTCCCCCCAGCTACGTTTGTTCACTCCAAAATGCTCAAACACCCCATTACAATTTATGTTCAAGCATAATATACATCCAATCCAACAGACAATGATTTTGTAGGTAAAGTAGATTAAATTACGAATTGATTTCCATATTAGATTTATATATCCAATTTAATAAATTAGATCGCGGATTACTAAATTGAATTAAGTTCATGCATTAAAGATTGGTAAATTTGGTTTAACAACTTAAGAGTGGACAAAATTAAATTAACAAAATTAGAATTTCGTAAATTAAATTAAAATCACATATCCAAATGAATTTGTTTAACTTATTTAAAAGTTTAATTTGTTATCTTACATTAGTTTCCTTTTTTAAAAAAAAATTTTCATCTTATTCAACAAAATTATGCTACCAAGACCCACTATGGAAAACGGGCATTGTTAATTGTCTGAATTTATTTCGGCTCTTTGCAATCCCTGACCATAGTGGTTGTAAGTGGCCAGATCATCTATTGATATTTGGTGGGTAAGTCAAATTTTGATTCTAATAAATTCGTTTTATTTCAGAAATGGATTTCCAAACCCTCCATTTTGGGCAAGACATCTCCATCGGATAGCGCATTCGATATATTACTGTTTGGCGGTAACCCCAAATATGCCGACCTACTCAATTTGTGAGGTGTTCAGATGGAAATTTCTATTCATTTTTCAAATTTGGATCTATGCCGGGGGAATTTAAGACAATAATCTGAACTTGAGGGAGTTTAGAGTGACTCTCCCTTCATTTACCCTCCCACATCGTCGGTAAGGCTTTTACAGTGGTTAAAATGATCTCTTAAATAAAAATTAAAAAAAAATTTTCTTTTGATTTCATTGAATGATTTTTCGCTTTTGTTGCATTTAATTAAATAATTTATTTAGTGTACGGTAATAGTTATTAGACAATTTTGTTAGTTTTCCATTTTAGGTAATTAGCGATTATAACTGTAATATATGTTCCTCATTGTTCCTAGTTTATGGTTGTAGGGGACATGTATCCTAGTTTAAGCGGAGTCCCTTGTCTTTTCTGATATGCATGGATTCTGCTTCTGGAATAACAGGGGTTAAATTAGCCAAGGTGTCGGTGGTTGTATTCGAAGATCAGGGTTTCCTACTGCCTTGGTCGATGGTGATTGGCTCGTTTATGAGAACGCATGCATTGTCCATTCGGTTAGTCAGGATGAATTCGGTGAGGGCACCCCTTAGTTTGCAGGGTTGTTTCTATAAATAGAATCGGTTCTATTGGTTAAATTTTCTATAAGGAAAAAAAATCGATAATATCGGTTTGAATTTTCTATTAATAGCAACGTTTTTTAAGAAAATCGATACATTGGTTGGAGTAAGTTATATAGTGAATAAGGGGGGTAGGATTCTTGCAACTAAATGTAGACATAGGGGGATCCCAAAATCACTAATTTTAGCTAAAATTGTATAAAAAAAAATTAATAATTATTTAATAACGTAATAATAATGATAGTGATAATAATAATGATAATGACAAGGGTGAAAATGTTAATGGTAATAACACCTATATCAGTAATAATAATAACATTAATAATGATAGTAGTAATAATAATAGTAACAAAAATAGTAATAATAATGATTCGAATGATAATAATAATAATACCAATTATAATAATAATATCAATAATAATAATGATAAAGATAATGATAAGAATAATAATAGTAATAATCATAACAATGAGAATGGTAATATTAGTAATGATAATAATATTAATAATAACAATGACAATAAGGTTAATAGTGATATTAATAAATATAAATTCGTAGTGTATAAGGTTACCACATATGGGGAATCACTTGCGGAAAATTATGGACTCATTTTCGCCCTGAGATGTACAAGGATATTTTTAAGAGTAATGTAAGCTAACTAGGTCCCGAAGCAAATTAAACTAACACTTTTAGGTAGTCCTTAAGGACTATAGGAATCAAACAAGGGGTTATTTATGAAAATTTATAAGTAATCCTTCTAAGTATAATGTACGTTAAATCTATATCACAATAAGTTGATTTATGGCAGGGGCAATTATGAAAATTTATGAATCATCAATTTTAACATACTACAATCTAAATATATATTAAAATAAGTTAAGTTAGGATATTTATGCAATGGGTAATGAATGTATATTTCGGGGGGGGGGGGTCATTTAAGAAACTTATAATTTATCTTTTTCTAAACATAATATAAGTTAAATATATATTAAGAAAGTTTAATATACTTCTATATGCTTTTATATGGTAATGATATATACTCTATTATTGTAATTTTAAAAAAAAAATTAATAATGATAATAATAATGATCCTAAAGATGATAGTATTATTAGGACACACAACAAAAAATTTTTAAAGATTTTATATAAGCTAGATTTCAATACATATAATGGTGAAGTATAAAATCTTTACGAAATGATAATACATCATCGAACGTGAACTAGATTACATTTATGGTTGACTATAATTATGAATAATATTAATAGAGTCTATTAATAGTAGTTAATATTGAGCATACTGAATAATAGTTTGTGCAATTAGCCGACTACTGAGAGTCTTTGTGATGATTTGAGTCTGGGATATTTCCCGTTTAGATATTCCTAGTGATATATTTCCTATAGTATAATTAAGTGTTTATTTTTGGTATGTCATTTACCGAAGGTCGAATTAATTAAAATTTTCCTACTTTCCCGACTCAACTGAATACGGTACGATAGGCCTTATTGTACTATGTTTCCCGCGATTACTTTCCCAAAGTTTATTTCGTCCGCATAGTCCTTGCGACTATGCCAACTACCGGGATGGATTTACCCGTCCTACTCCTGGTTAGAAACCATTTGTTCGTGGCGACCTCCGGTAAAAAAAAATTGAAATTTTAGTGCATGTAGGGTCGTAGACCCGAATTTGTGCATGTGGACTATTAGTTGGAAACAAGGCTGATCAGCGTCGTGGATATAATCCGTCTACGACGACGCTGGTCACTCTTGTTCTGTAATAGTAGAATTAAAAAAGACAAAAAGTTAATCAATATAATGAACATAATAATAATGAAATACAGTTATGATATAAAATCAATCAATAGTCCTTACTTTCAGTATTACTTGAAGTTTCTAAGAAAAAAATTTTTTGGCATACAAAAGGATTAAATTGTGACTAAAATGCGTCGGTATATATACCTATTTTGTACACGTGTATGTATTGATGCATTAAAACAAACTCGAATTCTTTTTATTCCAGAATTTTCTATTTTGTAATTTTGATATTTTTAATGGCGATTTTTGTGCCATAATTTTTGTTTTTATTTTTAAATTTTTATTTTTTAATTATTTTTCGTTAATTTGATGGATTTGGAACGGTTCCAGAACATTCTATTTTACTTTTAATTTAATTTTTATTCTAACTGGTGTTTTATGAATTTCTTTTTAAGATTTATTATTTTTAATACTAATTTATTTATTTTCTCTAACTTTTATTGTTCTAGCTGGCTTTTGTGATGGTCATCGCCATTTTTATGGAATGTTCTGGGTTTTTCTGGAAATTTGTACTGTTTTTACCATCTTTAAGTTATTCGAGTTTGTTTTTTGTAACTCTATGTTTATTTGGTTATTTTTGAGTTAGATTTTGCATAACTTCTTGCTTTTGTATAATTTTATTTAATTTCTATGTTTATATCTTTTGTTGTTTCCCTTTTAATCATTATTGTTTATTTGGTGTATTTTTTAATATTTAACTCTACTTTTTGCTTTTTGCATGTTGTGTACCTACACATTTGGGTCTAGCCCAACACAGGGATGGTTAACGTCTCGTACAATGTTATGCTCAAGGCGACGTTAATCACTCTTACATAATCATAAATGAATATCAAAAACAAAAGACTAAGTTATACATCTAAAATATTAAATTTAAGAATCATAATAACAATAATAATACATGATAAGTAATAATAACAATGATACTAATGAACAAACCCTACTTTCAATTTAGAATTCTTCTGTGAGTGACAAAAAAAATTTCGCATAAAGAGTGTCTTGTGGTGGAAATGTGGCGGTATATATACCTATTGTCTGTGTGCAAATACGTGTGTGTACAGTAAAACAAACTCGAATTCTTTTTAATACTAGAACAATGGTTCCCAACCTTTTGGGGTAATCGTACCCTTTGGTAACAATTTGGAATCTTACGTACCCCTAACTTTTATTGTTATTTATATACAGCAAAAAACAATATTATATAAAGAAAAAACATTTATTCACTTTATATTTAGAAGCAATTAATTAAAAATTACAAAAAAAATTAAATTTAGTGGGAACGTTGTTGCTGCTTACCGTCAACCAAATGTTGTATTCGTGGTAGGGTGTGTGAAAGAGCCAAACGCATGTCATGTTCAGCATTTAGTTTGTTCCTTAATTTTGTTTTTATTGACACAAGCACTGAAAATCCAGATTCGCAAAGGTAAGTAGTAACAAACGGAATAAGAGCCTTCAACGCCCGGTTGACTAAAACAGGATATGCCTCGCTTTGCTTACACCAGAATACATCCAACGCCATTGTTTCAAAGTCACTGCTTATTTTTTTGTTATTCCGCAGTTCAATGAGTTCATCTTTTGCGTCATCAGCATCACTAATTTGATCCAATGAAATGGTGAAAGGGTTTCTTATCCAGTTATCAACAACAAATGTGCGAGGAATAATGCCATCGAAAGTAACTTGAAGATTTTCCAAATGTATTTTAATACAGTCCAGAACCATGATATCAATTTCACGTTTAACTTGCAAGGAAACTATTTCATCAAAAAGCAAAAAATTGGCGTAATTTTCACTTTCAACTCTTCTGCTATAGAGTGCCAGCTTTTCTTGAAACGATGTAACTTTCTCCTCGGCATCTAATACATTCATACCTCTACCTTGGAGTGATATATTTAAGGAGTTTAGATGGCTAAATATATCTGCAAGGTAAGCTAAAGAGAGCACAAAGCTGGTATCTGTGAAGTGACGCGAAAGAGTCGATTCTTTGTCACGTAAAAATGTTTCAATTTGATATCTAAGTTCAAATACCCGGCTAAGAACTTTTCCCCTGGATAGCCAACGTACTTCTGTATGTAAAAGAAGTACGGTATGTTCACACCCAACTTCTTCGCATAACACTTTAAATAGGCGGTGATTCAATGCCTTTGATTTGATAAAATTTACGGTTTTCACGACAATATCCAATACCTCTTTGAAATAAGAAGGAAGAGTCTTTGATACCAAAGCATGACGATGAAGAATGCAATGACTAGAAAAAACATTTGGGTTTATCTGTTTCACAAGAGCAGTAAATCCAGATTTTTTCCCGAGCATAGCTGGAGCACCATCAGTACAAATAGATCCCACATTGTTTCAAGAAAGCCCATTGGCAACAAAAAAATTATTCATAATTGACATAATATCCTCAGCCTTTGTAGTTTCTGTCAGAGGTTCACAAAAAAGAAAATCCTCTTTGATTTCGTTTCTATACACATATTTAACAAAAACAAGAAGTTGAGCACAGTTAGAAACATTAGTGGATTCATCCAATTGCAATCCAATTTTTGTTGAACTTTCTTTTATTTGTTCTACAATCTGCTTTAAGACATCTTCTGACATATCTTTAATTCGATCGTGAATTGTGTTGTTTGATAGTGGTATTTGTGATATTTTACACATAATCTCGGCCATTTCCATCGCACATGGTTTAATCAAAGTTTCCGCGATTGTATGAGGTTTTTTATCTTTCGCAATCCTCAATGCCACACGATAACTTGCTTCTAAAGCTGGTTTTTTCTCGGGAACAAATCCGTGATTGGTGAGCTTTGTGCTTGTTTCAAATCGGTCTCTCTTAATTTTGAATAAAGATTCTGTGTCATTAACGTTGTTTGGATGGACTGCTTGTAGATGTTCCTTAAGTTTGAATGGTTTCATATAACCATTACTAAGTACTTTCGAGCAAAGTATGCATTGTTGCCTTTCCAATCCATCTTTGTCAACTAAGAAAGTGAAACCGAATTGAATATATGAGTCCTGATAACAACGCTTCTTTGACATTGTGACAGTATGGGTTAGCTCTCGATAATAAAAAATAATTATTTCTAAAAACTAAGACAATTAAATATGCACTGGTTTATTTATTGTAACTACCCAAATAAATTGAAACCCGTTATAGATATAACCAAATACTTACAAGTAGTTTTTATAATGAATCTTCTTACTATTTTGCTGTTATATATATGTCTTTTCTATGACAACCAAAATTTCAAAGACTACTAATGCTTTTTCATATAACGACTTATTTATTATTTCAAAAATAAGAAATCCATATGTACATATTTGTTATTGTATTTAGTTTTAGGAAATTTACTTTGAAAAAACCGAACCGTGTTCAAAAAAATTGCGATTTTTGTTTGTTACTAAATTTTAAAACAATTAAATATTATCAATAAAAATTCGAGACAAAAGTCCTTACCGGCCGCGCTTCTCGTACCCCATAGGAGTGCTCCACGTACCCCTATGGGGTCCATAGACCCCCGGTTGTGAACCCGTGTACTAGAACATTCTATTTTTGATTTTTAACAATTTTGATGGCAATTTTTGTGCCATAATTTTTGTTTTCATTTTAAGAATATTTTTGTTAAATTTGCCTCCATGATGGATTTGGGCATTTCGAGAACATTCCTTATTAAATTAAAGTTAATTTTTATTTTAGGACTGTTTTTATGGATTCTTTTTTAGGATTTTTATTTTTTAATCTAAATTATTTATTTTTATTAACTTTTACTGTATTGAATGGCTTCCATGATAGATTTCACAATTTTTATGAATTGTTCTGAGTTTTGTCTAGAATTTAGATTTTCTACAGTTTTTCGACTTTATTCGAGTTTGTTTTTGTATTTTTATGTTTCTCTGTTATGTTTGAGTCAATTTTTCTGTGATACTTCTTGCATTTGTTTGATTTTATTTTTTTAATTTAAATGTTTTTATTTTCTGTTATTTTTCTCTTAATTATTAGTGTTTATTTGATGTTTGCATATTTTTTATTTAAATAGACTTGATGCTAGGTGTGCCACCACATCTCATCACTTTTTCAAGATTTGGGTCTACAATTCAGTTCTAGCCCAACACTTCCATCGCAGCCAGAGTGTTCTACGCAAGGTCAACGAACTATATATTTTTTTTACTATTTCACAATTTCACACAATATTTTTTTTATCTATTTTACAAAATATGGTCTGCGCTTTTGCGATGGGCTCCACAAAATGCTAAAATATATGTTATTACAAATTTATATGTTTCAAAAAGAATTCATAACTATTGGATAAAAAACACCTGCATAGAATTTTTAAATTTAGGAATCCAGCCAGCATACTGAGATTTTTTTTGTAACAGCGAATTTGTGTACATACACAAAAAATAAATTAAGACTTGCATTCTTGAAATAATATAATAAGGGTATTCCGAAATTGTATTTTATGTCAATATTATAATTTTCTTTAAAAAAAATAGTGTTGTAGAAGTACCGTGTTATAAGAGGTTTTCGGAAATTTTTTTAATCGTGTTAGAGTGAAATCGTGTTGTGGGATACCGTGTTGTAGGAGGGATACCTTTATTTAATTTATATTTACTATTTATATATATTTTATTTTATAAATTACTATAATAAGTATATTATCTAAATATAGTAATTTAAATATACTATTTTTATTTATTCTACTTATTATTTTATTCAAATTAAATTGATAGTTGTGTTTCCGAAAAAGCCGCTGACTCTACTAAATGCATTAGAGTTAAAAGNATTTTTGTGCCATAATTTTTGTTTTTATTTTTAAATTTTTATTTTTTAATTATTTTTCGTTAATTTGATGGATTTGGAACGGTTCCAGAACATTCTATTTTACTTTTAATTTAATTTTTATTCTAACTGGTGTTTTATGAATTTCTTTTTAAGATTTATTATTTTTAATACTAATTTATTTATTTTCTCTAACTTTTATTGTTCTAGCTGGCTTTTGTGATGGTCATCGCCATTTTTATGGAATGTTCTGGGTTTTTCTGGAAATTTGTACTGTTTTTACCATCTTTAAGTTATTCGAGTTTGTTTTTTGTAACTCTATGTTTATTTGGTTATTTTTGAGTTAGATTTTGCATAACTTCTTGCTTTTGTATAATTTTATTTAATTTCTATGTTTATATCTTTTGTTGTTTCCCTTTTAATCATTATTGTTTATTTGGTGTATTTTTTAATATTTAACTCTACTTTTTGCTTTTTGCATGTTGTGTACCTACACATTTGGGTCTAGCCCAACACAGGGATGGTTAACGTCTCGTACAATGTTATGCTCAAGGCGACGTTAATCACTCTTACATAATCATAAATGAATATCAAAAACAAAAGACTAAGTTATACATCTAAAATATTAAATTTAAGAATCATAATAACAATAATAATACATGATAAGTAATAATAACAATGATACTAATGAACAAACCCTACTTTCAATTTAGAATTCTTCTGTGAGTGACAAAAAAAATTTCGCATAAAGAGTGTCTTGTGGTGGAAATGTGGCGGTATATATACCTATTGTCTGTGTGCAAATACGTGTGTGTACAGTAAAACAAACTCGAATTCTTTTTAATACTAGAACAATGGTTCCCAACCTTTTGGGGTAATCGTACCCTTTGGTAACAATTTGGAATCTTACGTACCCCTAACTTTTATTGTTATTTATATACAGCAAAAAACAATATTATATAAAGAAAAAACATTTATTCACTTTATATTTAGAAGCAATTAATTAAAAATTACAAAAAAAATTAAATTTAGTGGGAACGTTGTTGCTGCTTACCGTCAACCAAATGTTGTATTCGTGGTAGGGTGTGTGAAAGAGCCAAACGCATGTCATGTTCAGCATTTAGTTTGTTCCTTAATTTTGTTTTTATTGACACAAGCACTGAAAATCCAGATTCGCAAAGGTAAGTAGTAACAAACGGAATAAGAGCCTTCAACGCCCGGTTGACTAAAACAGGATATGCCTCGCTTTGCTTACACCAGAATACATCCAACGCCATTGTTTCAAAGTCACTGCTTATTTTTTTGTTATTCCGCAGTTCAATGAGTTCATCTTTTGCGTCATCAGCATCACTAATTTGATCCAATGAAATGGTGAAAGGGTTTCTTATCCAGTTATCAACAACAAATGTGCGAGGAATAATGCCATCGAAAGTAACTTGAAGATTTTCCAAATGTATTTTAATACAGTCCAGAACCATGATATCAATTTCACGTTTAACTTGCAAGGAAACTATTTCATCAAAAAGCAAAAAATTGGCGTAATTTTCACTTTCAACTCTTCTGCTATAGAGTGCCAGCTTTTCTTGAAACGATGTAACTTTCTCCTCGGCATCTAATACATTCATACCTCTACCTTGGAGTGATATATTTAAGGAGTTTAGATGGCTAAATATATCTGCAAGGTAAGCTAAAGAGAGCACAAAGCTGGTATCTGTGAAGTGACGCGAAAGAGTCGATTCTTTGTCACGTAAAAATGTTTCAATTTGATATCTAAGTTCAAATACCCGGCTAAGAACTTTTCCCCTGGATAGCCAACGTACTTCTGTATGTAAAAGAAGTACGGTATGTTCACACCCAACTTCTTCGCATAACACTTTAAATAGGCGGTGATTCAATGCCTTTGATTTGATAAAATTTACGGTTTTCACGACAATATCCAATACCTCTTTGAAATAAGAAGGAAGAGTCTTTGATACCAAAGCATGACGATGAAGAATGCAATGACTAGAAAAAACATTTGGGTTTATCTGTTTCACAAGAGCAGTAAATCCAGATTTTTTCCCGAGCATAGCTGGAGCACCATCAGTACAAATAGATCCCACATTGTTTCAAGAAAGCCCATTGGCAACAAAAAAATTATTCATAATTGACATAATATCCTCAGCCTTTGTAGTTTCTGTCAGAGGTTCACAAAAAAGAAAATCCTCTTTGATTTCGTTTCTATACACATATTTAACAAAAACAAGAAGTTGAGCACAGTTAGAAACATTAGTGGATTCATCCAATTGCAATCCAATTTTTGTTGAACTTTCTTTTATTTGTTCTACAATCTGCTTTAAGACATCTTCTGACATATCTTTAATTCGATCGTGAATTGTGTTGTTTGATAGTGGTATTTGTGATATTTTACACATAATCTCGGCCATTTCCATCGCACATGGTTTAATCAAAGTTTCCGCGATTGTATGAGGTTTTTTATCTTTCGCAATCCTCAATGCCACACGATAACTTGCTTCTAAAGCTGGTTTTTTCTCGGGAACAAATCCGTGATTGGTGAGCTTTGTGCTTGTTTCAAATCGGTCTCTCTTAATTTTGAATAAAGATTCTGTGTCATTAACGTTGTTTGGATGGACTGCTTGTAGATGTTCCTTAAGTTTGAATGGTTTCATATAACCATTACTAAGTACTTTCGAGCAAAGTATGCATTGTTGCCTTTCCAATCCATCTTTGTCAACTAAGAAAGTGAAACCGAATTGAATATATGAGTCCTGATAACAACGCTTCTTTGACATTGTGACAGTATGGGTTAGCTCTCGATAATAAAAAATAATTATTTCTAAAAACTAAGACAATTAAATATGCACTGGTTTATTTATTGTAACTACCCAAATAAATTGAAACCCGTTATAGATATAACCAAATACTTACAAGTAGTTTTTATAATGAATCTTCTTACTATTTTGCTGTTATATATATGTCTTTTCTATGACAACCAAAATTTCAAAGACTACTAATGCTTTTTCATATAACGACTTATTTATTATTTCAAAAATAAGAAATCCATATGTACATATTTGTTATTGTATTTAGTTTTAGGAAATTTACTTTGAAAAAACCGAACCGTGTTCAAAAAAATTGCGATTTTTGTTTGTTACTAAATTTTAAAACAATTAAATATTATCAATAAAAATTCGAGACAAAAGTCCTTACCGGCCGCGCTTCTCGTACCCCATAGGAGTGCTCCACGTACCCCTATGGGGTCCATAGACCCCCGGTTGTGAACCCGTGTACTAGAACATTCTATTTTTGATTTTTAACAATTTTGATGGCAATTTTTGTGCCATAATTTTTGTTTTCATTTTAAGAATATTTTTGTTAAATTTGCCTCCATGATGGATTTGGGCATTTCGAGAACATTCCTTATTAAATTAAAGTTAATTTTTATTTTAGGACTGTTTTTATGGATTCTTTTTTAGGATTTTTATTTTTTAATCTAAATTATTTATTTTTATTAACTTTTACTGTATTGAATGGCTTCCATGATAGATTTCACAATTTTTATGAATTGTTCTGAGTTTTGTCTAGAATTTAGATTTTCTACAGTTTTTCGACTTTATTCGAGTTTGTTTTTGTATTTTTATGTTTCTCTGTTATGTTTGAGTCAATTTTTCTGTGATACTTCTTGCATTTGTTTGATTTTATTTTTTTAATTTAAATGTTTTTATTTTCTGTTATTTTTCTCTTAATTATTAGTGTTTATTTGATGTTTGCATATTTTTTATTTAAATAGACTTGATGCTAGGTGTGCCACCACATCTCATCACTTTTTCAAGATTTGGGTCTACAATTCAGTTCTAGCCCAACACTTCCATCGCAGCCAGAGTGTTCTACGCAAGGTCAACGAACTATATATTTTTTTTACTATTTCACAATTTCACACAATATTTTTTTTATCTATTTTACAAAATATGGTCTGCGCTTTTGCGATGGGCTCCACAAAATGCTAAAATATATGTTATTACAAATTTATATGTTTCAAAAAGAATTCATAACTATTGGATAAAAAACACCTGCATAGAATTTTTAAATTTAGGAATCCAGCCAGCATACTGAGATTTTTTTTGTAACAGCGAATTTGTGTACATACACAAAAAATAAATTAAGACTTGCATTCTTGAAATAATATAATAAGGGTATTCCGAAATTGTATTTTATGTCAATATTATAATTTTCTTTAAAAAAATAGTGTTGTAGAAGTACCGTGTTATAAGAGGTTTTCGGAAATTTTTTTAATCGTGTTAGAGTGAAATCGTGTTGTGGGATACCGTGTTGTAGGAGGGATACCTTTATTTAATTTATATTTACTATTTATATATATTTTATTTTATAAATTACTATAATAAGTATATTATCTAAATATAGTAATTTAAATATACTATTTTTATTTATTCTACTTATTATTTTATTCAAATTAAATTGATAGTTGTGTTTCCGAAAAAGCCGCTGACTCTACTAAATGCATTAGAGTTAAAAGGAAAAGAGATTATGTAATTAGGAAATGCGAAGTATGTGGTCGAGAATTTAAGACTAAATTTGGATATGAACAACACATCGAAACACATAAATAAATATTTTTTTGTTGAATATGACGATGAAAATGATGATTATAATATTAATCAGGTTTTAGAAGAAATAGTTCGAGCACCAACAAATATAAATAATTACATTGATTTATATAAAAATGGAATAAAAGAATCTATGGCGGATGCATTAAATAATATTAACATTGGGAGATTTATTGTTATTGAATATAGGATAATAATTAATGCTAAATATTATCGTGGAAATGAAAAGAAATATTTTCTTAAAAACAAAATATCAAATCGAATACATATTATTTTTCAGCTAAAGATTTTAACGCTATTAAAAGTTATGAAATTGTAGAGGAAGAACTCGGGGAGTCAAACTTAATTCTGCATTCATTCCAGAATATTTAAATCAATTACTGGAAGGCTGAATCCCTTACTCCAAAATCATATATCCCAACACCATTCATCTCACCATATATTATCAACAAAAGAATAATGAAAATAAATTTTTCATGTAGGTGATTTTTTCGGCACTACTTCCCGCGAATAATAATGCTCATTTAGTTAGTAAATATCACCATTATGAAAACGAATTAATAATTTAGGATGGATTTCAATATCTAATAAAAATACATGATATATTGTAGGGTACCTGCTTGACCCATGCCGAGGCTCCAGGTTCTGGTCCGGTTTGGATGACTTGGCCAAGATCCTCCAGTCCACATTTCATCCAATCGTGGATATGATACCAAATCCATCTGATTCGGAGTCTCGTGATGGATTCAGCTTGTCGTTCCTCTTTGTCGTTGTTGCTCTGTTGGGACATTTCTAAATTTTATTGTTAATGTTCAATTTCGTAAACATATTCGTTTACAAAATTATTAGCTTTCCGGTTCCCTGGTCTGCCAAACTTATGCCTAGCTTCTAATTTCCCAACAAGAAATTATTTATTCAGTCGAAAGTTAAATAAAAAAATTTATCGAATTTACTTATCCAGGGTATCTGAATTTCAACAAAGACATTCAATCTCATGTCATGCTAATTTTTTCTAAATTTATCAAACTAATAAAGATTCTTCTTAAAACTACTTAACATATTTTTCCATTACTTGTTAAATTTTCATTTAAATTTATATACATTACAAAAAAAATTTACACATGAAAATAAAATTACCAAATCCAATACCACGATGGCATAAAATCGAAAACTGAGAGCTAAACAAATTTTCACTATCTAAAAATGTAACCCAACTGAATTTGCAATCAGTATTTATACTGATTTTGACTGTGCATACATGTATTCTCTGTCACTATATCCAATCAGAATGCGATAAATTTTCATTACTTTTGCATGCATGCATGATTGTGTGTAATTATTTATTTTTAATTTAATTAGTTTAATTAATCAAAAATTTTTAAATTTTTATTAATTTTTAAGATTTAGTTTCATAAATTTTATAATTTAAATGAGTTTAGTTAGTTTTATTTTAGTTTCATTGATTTAAACAATTTGGTTTTATAAATTTTATAATTTAAATAATTTTGTTGGTTTTATTTTAGTTTTCGATAAACAATTTAGTTTTATAAATTTTATAATTTACATAATTTTACTACTTTTATTTTACTTTTTTATCATTTTATTAATTTTCCTGGATATTTCAATTTTAAATTTATTTATTTAAAACATTTTCATATCATTAATTAATTTATTACCGATTATTTTATTCATTATTATTTTATTTTCTAGTTGGTCGATTTTTCGAATACGATATTTCTCCTAATCGTGTTGGTGGTTGCAGCTTCTTGCGTTCCTTCCTTTTATTATACGCGTTTTATTTGTCCTCCCTGTGTTATGTCTTTAATTTTGTATTATTTGGTGTATTACTATGGATTTTAGTTCAACTTGGTGCACTTTTATGTTATGTATTTCCGATTCATTAAAACAACTCTCGATTCTCGGTTCTAGCCCAACAAATTAGACTTGTTAAAAGATGTTGATATGTTTAATTTGAAAAAAAAATAATATTCGAGGGAGAAGAGTTCGGTAATGGGAAATCGACACATTATAGCATCTAATGAGAATTATATTTATAAAAAATGTGGAGATAAGCCATTTTTATAAAATTAAAGATGAAGAAGAATGTGAAATATTAATGACATGTTTATATAATAATTCAGATATAACATATATTTATACAACTGCATTATATTCGGGAATAATGACGGGAATAATAATTTTAGATGATTTGAATTTAATGAAAAACTTTTACAAAAAATATTAAACAACCCAAAAGAATCTGATGTGGGATATTTTATAGAGTTATAACTTATTATTTTAAATTTTATGGAAGTAGTTGATAAAAATATAATGGGATAATGAGAGACGATTAGATATATCTTAGATGATGGAATAAATAAAATGATAAATAGTTATTTTTATAAATAAAAATACCGTGAAGGAATTTGAAGAAATAAGAGAATTTATTTCTAATAATTTCCTAAAAATGTCATGTGAAATTGGATTTTAATATTAATAATTCATATATTTATTTCATTAGGTTTTATATTTCTAAAGAAATTCGAAAAATAAAAGAAGAAGTTGATGATGCTCTTCAAATACAACAAATAAAGTTGACACAATTGATGTTTACTCTAAACTTGAGAAAATTGATAGTCATGGAGCAACTGAAACAAGAAAAACAACCTTTTTAAAAGATATAAAAAACATTATTCAAAGGATAATATATTACGTTTGAACTGTACACTCATTCGTTCAAAGTTTAATTAGTCGCAGTTTTAGTGAATGAAGGGTTGAGATAATATATATTACAATGATAAATGTGAATGGAAAGATTTCACAGACATCTTCAGTTCTGATGATTAAGAATTATTAAAGAAAGTTGAAGATTTCAGAGGAAAGCCTGATAAAAAACTTTGATTATTCTAGATGATATTGGGAATATAATAAATCAAAAAGATATTTCCGAAATGTTTACAAAAGGTCATCATGATTATGTACAAATAATATTTTAGTACATGAAGCGAAGAATGTAAATAATAAAATCAGAGAGATACAAAAAATAATTAAAATCTCTGATATTATTCATAATGCTATTCACATTTAAAACCATTAGTCAGAGGATATAATGATATTAAAATAAAAATTAATTTGCAGAAAAATTTAATTTCAAGTGTTTTAATTTTCATGTTTCGAAATTATAATTTTACTTTATTTTAGCAATAACTAAACTTTAACGAAAATTTTGCATATTAAAATTTTCATATTAAATTGTTATTAATTTTATCAGCTATATTTTTAATATTATACTTCATTTGCTTTTATGGCTTCTATATGGGCTCATGTACCTAAAAATGGAAGAAAAATAGCAAAGATGGTTCCAGTTAAACCTTTTATTAAACTAAAAATTTCTTTAGTTCTTGAAGGCTGTGTTAATAGGCCATTTTTCACAATTCATGTAATTATTGTGATTAAATAATAATTATTTAATAATATTTAGGTAAAAAATACAGATGGCAAATGCAATGCTCCAGGTTTTGAACAGATTGGCAGTTGGGATCCATTACCTAATGCCAATGGCGAACAATTTGTAGGTATAAATATGGAACGTTTGTTGTACTGGATTGCAAAAGGAGCTCAGCCAAATCTTATTGTTTCTCAACTCTTGGGGATTGGTGGTATTCTACCTGTTCATCATAGAAGTTATTTGCATTCCATGCGAATGTTACGTGAAGAAGCGTTGAAAGAAAGTGGGGAAGAAAAAGATATTACCTTGCTTCGTAGAAAACCGAAAGGTGAATTTGGTCTAGGTTTCAGACTGGAACGTAAAGAGAAAACAGATTGAATAAATTGATTTGTTCTTTGAATATTTTATTAAAAATTTTATAAAATAAATTCTTGGAAATAAATAATACTGATTATATTAGTTATGATGAAAAACATTAAGGTTTCAATAAACCAAGATTTATTATATTAAAAAAATTTGATCATCTTCAACGTATTTTCTCTCGATTTGAAGATATTTATCCCACAGTTCTTTCTAATTTGAAATAGTTCTGGCAGTAGTCTTGAGCTCCACTGTCGTGGCTGCCTTAAATGCAACTTAAATCGTTAACAGTAAATTGCAAATTAGCACAGGAAAATTTTATTGAAAAATTAAATTGATGAACTCCGACTCGCAATTCAATGATCTTTTGCGATTGCTCCTTGATTGTGATTTTTAGGTTCTTGATGGTTCCCTGATCTCAGGCCCCAGATTTCTCAAGAGCTTCAATTTTTTGATGAAGCTTGCGACCTGTTCCAGTCGGAACCAGGTCGCTTCAATTTTTTGAATAGTTTTCTATGGTTCAGTAGGATATTAGATATTTTGACTCCACGTACTCGTAATTGAAGAAACGACTCAACAAAAGTAATGTTTATTGATAATACACTTTACAGTGATTAGTAGCCAATATAAAAAGTCAATAAAAAACCAAAAGAATCCTCAAAAGAAATCTGTAAGAGAAATTAAAGAAGATCAAAGACGACAGATATTCACACTTGGTATATTTGGAATTTGGATCTTTTATTATATTTATGAACTATTTCAACGATTGTAAGTGTCTTTTTATTATCTTTTGAATAAAAGGTGTAAATTTATATAATTTTTATTGTTGTTTGATTATTATATACTTAGTTTTCACAACTTTACATACATTCACCCCAGCTGTCGTGACGTACGAATAAATAATTGACAATATTCACGATATAACTGGTGTCAGAAGCAAACACAACAAGACACTCGCACTGACGATTTTTTTCAACTACTATCGCTTTCAGAATACCAAATGTAGAGGTATAAAGTATAGTGGCTCTTTTGGCTGAATACAGTAAGTCTATTCTTTAAATAAACTAAATTTATTTAGCACAACAAACAATAAAAAAACATCAACAAACAAACAATGGCATCAAACCAGCAAAACACAACAAACACTCTCCAGATACCCAACAACAACGAAAACATTTACCCAACGGAAAACACTAGCTACTATTACAACCCAAATACCAACCCAGAAAACACACATACACCATCAATTCAATAATCAACCCCAAAACAAATATCCCCAGCTACTTCACAGACGATAACAGAACACCGCAAAAGTGGTTAGAATTCTAGAAACTAACCTTAACGCTATCTGGTGTCAAGTCAACAAAATCCAAATGCACCGCCAAGCAACAAACTAAACGAAATCGCCGATCAAATAGACGAAATATCAAAAGATGACGACTCTTACAAAACTGTGTAACATACTGACCAACAAAAACAAAGTCAACAGAAGGCAAATGCTAGAGTTATGCCTCAACAATACACAGTTAGGGGAAAACATGCCCACAGATTTCCAACGGCAATTAAAACAAAAATTGGAGTATTTACAACCAAACATAACAAACTCCGGTTCAAACGAATTGGTGAAAAAATTCTTCATGCGCGCGGTGCCACCGGAAATCAGGTGCATCCTAGCCGCTAGTAGTAATGCTGATGTTGAAACACTTGCTGACATAGTTGACAAAATTAACTAGGAAATCTAACCTACAATTTGAAGTACTCAAGACTAAATCAGAAATAAAGCAAACTACAACAACCAGACAAACAACAAAAATACTGAACCGAACGAAATATCAAACAAACTAATAAACACATTAATTAGCAAATTCAACGAAATAATTGTCGAAACCGGCAAATAAAAGCAAAACTGGCCGAAATAAAAGAGAAATGCAACAAAATTTCAATTCAAACCAAGCTACAGACGTATACAATATAAACAAGTACAACACAAGCCAACCATATTACAATTACAACAGCCAATCATCAGACGGAAACAACAGGCAAAACTTCAGCCGCATAAAATCCCCAAACAACCACTACAGGTAAGAAATGATTTTTTAAACAAAAGCTACTGCTACTTTCATAACAAATTCGGAGACAAGCATACAAATGCGTAAAACCCTGCGACTATCACAAGACAGAGCAGGAAAACTAAAAGTCACCAATGATTGCCCCGACATTAGGTGACAAAAACAACACATTTTGGGTGCACAAAAATTACAGACTTTTTTATAGACACCGGTTCGGTGATCTCATTATTGCCCACTACATGTATAAAAATACAAAAAATACAGATAAACCGTTTACAGCAGCCAACAGAACAAGCATCAAAATATTCGGACAACAAACACTAAATCTGAATATAAAAAAAAATTACAACTGAACATTCACAATAGCTGAAGTTTAACAAGCAATAATAGGAGCAGATTTCCTAACAAAATACAACCTCCTAGTGGATTGCAAAAACAAACAAATATTAGAAAATACTAATACAACAAAATCACAACACAACTCGAGCAATAGAGAGAAACCAAAAATTGAAATAGAAACTAAAAATTGAAACCTTAACCACAAAAAACAAAATAAGTCTCGATAAAATTATACTAGAAATCAACGAATTAACAGAACGATACAAAGAACTAATGGAACCAGTACAATTCGACGATAAGTCAGAACAAACTAGCGAACACGCGATACTGACAAACGGAAACCCAGTACATGCAAAAGTAAGACCACTAGATCCAAAAAAAATAGAAATTGTTGGGTTTTAATTAATTTAAGTCGGTAACTTCTGACTCCTCGTGTCCTTTTAATCAAAACAATAACTACCCAACGTATATTTGAATCACAAAAATATAATCTTTTCTCAACAATAAACAATCAATAATCAAAGTTAAGTTTGACCGATTCTCAGCTCGGTGTTGATGCTCTGACAAAAGGTAATATTCACCTTTTATTTCCTTAGGTTCTCTCGACCAACGTTTTCCATTTTATCTTTGATTCGATCCTTTTTCACCTTTTCGTATTCCTAATCTATATCTTTTTCCCTAATCTCCTTAATTCGATTTTACCTTTCGCCTATTCTCGTTTCTTCTTACTCTAACTGAGGCAAAATGCCGATTTGCTCTGATTTTCCCATTCCTTATATACTCTTCGAAATCGGGATGACAAATAGTTATTGCGGAGCCAATCTCTCACTTGACATTCGACTCCACATATCTGCTTCGGCTGTCACCCATAATGGTCCAACGAACAAAGATAATTAATGACCCGTCCGGCCTTTCTGCACGCACAATCTTCTCCTTGTTCTTTTCCCATTAATCATTGTGTCACTCTAATGGGCTCAAATCTTCCTTCTATTTACTTTTCTCTTTGTTTACCCAGCTCGGGTTTCCTTCATCTCTCGGGTTCTCCATTGGCCCGGGTTTTCTATTAGCTCGGGTTTTCTATTAGCCAATTAATTAATTAATTAACGTTTTCTGTTTTAACACATTTGAATGCTTTTCGACCCTTCATAACAATTTTCTGATAAATCCCTAATCATCATCTCGTTGGCCATTAGCTAATCTATACCTGTCCCGTTTTCCCAATTCGATTTCGATGATTTTAAAATTTATTGATTTTCCTCGGATTTCCGGATTCTTGCCTTGGTAATTAGTAAATTATGAGTCTAAATTTTTGAATTAAAGTAAATTATGGTCTAAAATTTTAAATTAAAGTAATCATTGATCTAAAATTATGAATTATAGTAAATTAAGGTTCTTAAAAATTAAAATAAAGTTAATTAAGGTTCAAATTTTAAAATTAAGTAATCAATGATCAAAAATTTAAATTAAAGTTAAATAAGTAAATTAAAGTAATAATTGTTAAATTTATTAACAAAAAAGTTGAAATAATAGTCGGTGTTTGAAAATTAAAATATTTTAATGAAAATTTTTATGGAATAATTTTTTTAAGTTAATTTTTAATGAAAATTTTAATGAAATATTTTTTAAGATAATTTTTAATGGAAATTTTTAATTTAAATTTTTATGAAATATTTTTCAATGTTAATTTCAGATGCAAATCTTTGTCAATTAATTATTCTCTACATGAAATTAATGGTTAAATATTTATATATGGGTTATATTCGGTTGTTAAGTAAATTATGTTGTAAAATGTTAAATTAAATAATACAAGGATAAATAGGTAAATTAAGGATAAATAAGTGCAAAACTCCACTAACACTAATATACAATTCACTCTTAACCCTTTCATTCGGGAATTAATTTTTCTTTTTGCGTGTGCTCTTCACAAAATCAACTGAAAAATACTGAAAATGTCACTATTTGGCGCCAAAATTATTAAAATGTACTAGAACAAATTTCAATTTTCTTAAAAAGTACTTCTCACATTATATTTTCGAAAAGGTACAACAGATATTCAGCGCACAAAACTGTGTTTAATATATTGTACACTCCGTATAAAAGGGTTAAACTACCTGATCCAATTTGAGAGGTACCATGGAGACTATGAAAATGTCATCAATGTATCTTTTCCACATCATGATTTCATCACCAAAAAATAAAAATGATCTAATATTAGATTCTACATAATGCATGTAGAAAATGGCTAAAATCGGCGAAAGGTTGTTACCCATAGCTAGACCATGAATTTGTTTGAACGGTTTTCCTTTAATTAATACATTTTGACAATTTCTATGAAATCTTGTTCAGATAAGTCTGCAAAAACAGTTTCTGGATTGAAGGTTTCGAAGAAAGAAGCTGCAACTGTGAAGACGTTGTTCTCTCAAGTGAAAGGGATGTATCCGTAAAGATTTGAAACATCAAGAGATCCCCAAAAGTATTGTTGCTCTAATGATGTTGAAAGAGATAGGTTTGTAATTTCTGCAACAAATTGGATTGTGTTTTTAAGATTACAGGGGATAAAATTTAGTAGAATTTTAAGGATTTCAGTAAGAATCTTTGAAAGAATTGTGGATGGCGTGTCAACTGCAGATACAAGAGATCTACCATTTAAAGGATCTTTGTGATCTTTGGGCAACATTGTCATTGTACTAGGTAAAGGTTCACTACAATTGCATTTTGCAAGTAAATCTCTAATTTCGAGGTTAGTCTGTTTGTTAGCAATGACAGCAAGCTTCTN
>CAUHTR010006153.1:0-12500 GCA_959609185.1 Schmidtea polychroa
GTGCTTCTGTTATTAGACCTTTCACTCCTTTTGTGGCTGCCAAGGTATCGAATAACTGTTCTATGAGACGGTAAATATCATTGTAAAGTTTGCCACAATGATTTAGTTGTCCGTGTGAGTCACCTACAATATAGAATATAGATCTTATAGACGGTGCCTAAAATAATGGATATAAAATTGGGTCACCGTAAACTTGAGCCCAAAGAGTATAACCACAACATATGAGTGACAATCAAAGTTCGTGTTCTTACATTGGATGCAATGATTGAAACCTTTACGACCCTGTTGGACACAAGAGGTATGAGCTATGGTCTGCCCTCCATTCAATGCCATCAACATACAATTACCCATTTAATATCCGGCCTTGATTGTATTTCCTCCATGAAAACCTCTCAATAATAAATTGTTTTCATTTAAGAAATTACAAATATTAATTATAAAATGACGTGCTTTGAATGTCTACTGACAAATCTTATAGGAGAGAATAAAATATTGATTGTGTAATATCAAATAATAAGTCTTTTTGGGAATATATATTAATTTATTAATTATTTGTATTTTTCTATAATAATTGCAATAATATATATATCGATACCGATATCGATATAATGGTATTGATTGATGACAAACACATGCACGGTTCATGAGTATTTCTATAATAATTGCAATAATATATATATCGATACCGATATCGATATAATGGTATTGATTGATGACAAACACATGCACGGTTCATGAGTATTTCTATAATAATTGCAATAATATATATATCGATACCGATATCGATATAATGGCATTGATTGATGACAAACACAAGCACGGTTCATGAGTATTTCTATAATAATTGCAATAATATATATATCGATACCGATATCGATATAATGGCATTGATTGATGACAAACACAAGCACGGTTCATGAGTATTTCTATAATAATTGCAATAATATATATATCGATACCGATATCGATATAATGGCATTGATTGATGACAAACACAAGCACGGTTCATGAGTATTTCTATAATAATTGCAATAATATATATATCGATACCGATATCGATATAATGGCATTGATTGATGACAAACACAAGCACGGTTCATGAGTATTTCTATAATAATTGCAATAATATATATCGATACCGATATCGATATAATGGCATTGATTGATGACAAACACATGCACGGTTTTTTGATTATTTATATACTAATTCTTACAAATATTCATAAAAGAATATAATATTTTGTCAACTAATTCATACATTACTAAATCGAAATCCGAAGGTTTTCTAATATTCTTTTGGATCGGAAGTGGATCCATGGAGGGAGCGATGGATGGAGCAAAGGGTAGTCAAAGGGGGGTGGCAATGGGATTGATTGTACTTGTAACGTTCCTTCGATTTAAGAAATGAAGTTCACATTAATCTGCCGTAAAAATATTCTTTGGCAGGTTTATTAATAAAATGAGATTGCTTTGTGAAACTGAGGAAGTTGGTGGAGATATTCAATGTACCCTATGATATAAACTATAACCTGCGAGATGAGGTTAGAGATGTCTTACAAGAAATGCTTGTGTAAAACTGGCTTGTCAACATTGGGTGCAATTAAAACAAAATATCAATCACGATTTGATCCCGGAGCTAATTGACGACTCCAAGACCTTCAATATCAGCCCAACAGTAGTCCATTATAAAATGATGTTATCCCTTTGTGCATTAATGTTCATACAAGTATCAATCATTTATGAATTGTTTTCTCATTTCCTTTTATCATTATATATCTAAAATAGTTTATTAGCGTGGGGGGGGGGTCACGTTGGACTGTTGCAAATTGGAAATATTTATGCACAAATGGCACTGGGGAATATTTATAAACCTTTTAAGATGTACCTCCCATGTAGAGCCTAATATCAGATATATAAATGCGGCATCCGTACTTCACTTGTAAATATAAGGCTTGACGGCAAAGGCTGACCAATGGGCATTGAATGCTCGATAAATACCCTAATCTATTTATTTGTCTTTCCCCCAGATCTGGATTGAAATGGACCGCCGGATTACAGATGCGGCCAATGAAGCAAAGGATAATGTGAAATTCCTTTATACATTAGAGGAGCATTGTACGCCTCTTTATCAAAACAATCCAGTAAGAGATTTCATTGAGCAGTTAATTAGAACGCTATGTACCATTGCAGGGCCTGATGGTTGATAACATCCCTAAGCTGATCAATTCAGTCAGAATGATCCATAGCATTTCTCAATACTACAACACCTCCGAGAAAATGACCTCCTTATTTGTGAAGATAACCAATCAAATGATAACGAGCTGTAAAGCTTATATCAGTAATGATAATACAGAAACCATTTGGAGCCTGGAGCCAGAAGAGTTAATGAAAAGATTATTGAAATGTTGCGAATTGAACAAGACTTACCAAGCTTGCTTCCAAGAGACGAAATCGAGGTTAGCAAATCAACCCCATGAAAGGCAATTTGAACTGTCAGAAATGTACATTTTCGGGAAATTTGATACCTTTTGCCGGAGGCTGAGTAGCATCATAAAGATATTCGAGATCATCAAGACTTACTCAGTATTGATAGATGCTTCAATTGAGGGCTTGGAAAGCATGGCCGTGAAATTCAACGTCATTGTCATGACAATCAAAAAGAAAAACTACAATTTTCTCGATCAAAGAAGAACGGAGTTTACGCAAGACTTCGATGACTTCATTCGCCAGATTCAAGAACTGCATGTAACATATGCTTATATGTATGTATGTATGTATGTATATTTATGGCTTGGACAGAATAATATCCTCAACTTCATGGATGGAGCATTTGATCATATCACCAATACTACGAGAGCTATACAGTCATTACGGAGGTTCCAACGGTTGAATATCCCAGATTTAGGAATCGAGGAGAAATACATGAAGATTCTAGCTCATTATGGCCGAGATGTCGAGGCGGTCATCAAGCACTATTCAAGGAACAAAGAGGATCCGCCCGTAGCAAGGGATATGCCATTAATTGCGGGCAAAATTGCATGGGCACGGCAATTATTCCGACGGATACAAGCACCGATGGAACTATTCCAATCCCAACACCAGAACCTGCTCAAAACTCCCGAAGCAAAAGTCATCATTAAAAATTATAACAAATTAGCGGAAACATTAATATCATTCGAGATCATTTATCACCAAGCTTGGGTTCGACAGGTAAAGGGTTTCATCATCCTCAGCATGGATCATAAGGTTGATCTATTGATTAGATCAATTCCACTCACACTGGACTCAATTCTTCACTCATCATTCGACACCCGGAAACAAAAGAACTCTATGTGAACTTTGATCCGGATATTTTGATCCTGGCTAGAGAGACAGATATAATGATGAAGCTGAAGCTCGAGATCCCTCCTGCAGCAATCAACCTGAAAATGAAGCAAAATGCCTTGAAGGAATTCCACAACAAATTGATGGTAACTTGAACTTGGTTGGCTATGAATTGTTATTACTAATTATTTGTGGCCATCATCAGTTGATGGTGAACTATATCAAGAAGGTCACCAATAGCATTCCTCAGGAATACGAGCAGCTCATGGTATTGAGGATGGCCAAATTGCGCCGCATTATTGAACCCGGGCTTACTACGCACAATTGGACGAGCATGAAACTGCAGGAATATATTGATACCGTTTATGGAGGCCTTGCTGAGCTAGAACTGCTGCTGGAGAGATCTCAAGATCTCAGGAAATATAGAATAGATTTAGTGCTAGAGGAAATGAGCAGCATTCAATTATGTGAGCTGCCAAATGATGTACCAGTGACTGTGGATGAATTTGCTAATAATACTCAGGTTATTAATTGTTAATTATTAATTATTAATTATTAATTACTATTTGTTATTATTTATTAATTATTATTTATTAATTATTATTATTTATTATTTACCATATATTTATTTAGTATTTATTATTATTATTATTATTATTATTATTATTATTATTATTATTATTATTATTATTATTATTATTATTATTATTATTATTATTATTATTATTATTATTATTATTATTATTATTATTATTATTATTATTATTTATATTATTATTATTATTATTATTATTATTATTATTATTATATTATATATTATTATTATTATTATTATTATTATTATTATTATTATTATTATTATTATTAATATTATTATTATTATTATTATTATTATTATTATTATTATTATTATTATTATTATTATTATTATTATTATTATTATTATTATTATTATTATTATTATTAATATTATTATTATTATTATTATTATTATTATTATTATTATTATTATTATTATTATTGTCAACATTTACAGGAATTGTGTATCAAAGCCGCAAAATTATTGCAAAGTAAATCCCAAAATGTCGAAGATTCTGTAAATGAGCTGATAAACATGCTTTGTGGAGAACAAGACGATGTAGAACTGGATGAAACATTTGAAGAAGACATCATATCTACACAAGGTGAGTCGTGATAAACGAATTCATATAATTTACATAAACATAATGAATGCCACCAGAAGAAAGAGTGTCAATGAAAAAGTCACCCTCTCAAATCTCCTAAAGTTCCCATGGATCAGAATGCGCACACAGGAGCTTCATATCCGAAGAAAAAGATAAAGGAAATCAAGCATAGTATCTCGGAGGCTGCCCAAGAGTTGTTGCTGCATTTCAATCACCGAAATCTCGAGGCCATCGTCAAGGTGATTAGGAATACCTTGGAGAGTTTACGGAAGCGTATCGCAGCTCCAACAATGGTGGCATATGGTAGAATAATCATTATAATAATTAATTAATTATCATGAATCACTGGCCGTTGGCCATTCTATAGATGTCAGCGTCAAGTCATCTGCAAAGCCATTTTTCCGCTGCAATGCTCATTTACAGATCCCAAACATCGTGATGATCCCGAATATGGAGGAGGTGCAGCATACCGTCAATAGGACGGCCTACATGATGATATCAGTTAGCAAGGGCATCAGGCAATGGAGCAAAGAGAGGAAGACAGCAAAAAAATTGGCTGCCGAAGCATTACAAGTAAAAACTCATTTGATAGAGAAGGCAAACTAATAAGAACTTCTCCAGTCAAATGAAAAGGATGAAGATGATGATATTGGAGTTATGATGGATGAGAATATTGTCAACCGCCGTCCGAGCAATGTCAGCAATGCCCAGTCGATCAGTGAAGGTCTTAGCGATTCAGGAACTGGCAGAAAGCCAGCCAAACGAACGATTGGCAGCAACAGCCAATTTGCTGACGAGGACGGCCTCAGCGCCAATCTTAATTTCAATTACCAAACGAGAAACTGCTACAAAAACGTTGCGGAAAACAAAGAAGTGGCAAAAGTGCAATCACTGCTATCAACCTGCATCAATTCCACACGGAAGGAGGTAGAGACAGCAATGCTAAGATTCAATGCCTACAGCCATCTCTGGGCAAAGGTCAAGGACGCCACTTTAGAGGAATTTCTTAAGGACGATCCTAAAGTGTCCGAGTTCGATTTTGTCATCAAGGAATACTTGACCTTGGAACACCAGATCAATGCCGAATCTCTATATTACTGATTGTGGACCAATTGCGCTCTTCACCGAGTTCCTCAAAATCGGACTGCTCTCAGAAACGAAGGCTTGGAGAATATGCTACGGCAAAGCATGTAATGTCAAATACAAGGCAGAAATGGAGAAGATTTTTACATTTGTCGAGGATTTGGAAAAGAGATTATCGCGACAAATAAAGGATTTAGACGACATACGTATTGCTATGGGTGCATTAAAGGTATAATCCTTTGATAATTGCAAATATAATGTTTTTATATATTAATTATTAATTTCTTGATAGCAACATCAATTAAATATTAATCTAATAATAATAATAATAATAATAATAATAATAATAATAATAATAATAATAATAATAATAATAATAATAATAATAATAATAATAATAATAATAATAATAATAATAATAATAATAATAATAATAATAATAATAATAATAATAATAATAATAATAATAATAATAATAATAATAATTATTATAATAAATAATAATAATAAATGAAAACCATAATAAAAATAGGAGAATGCATATCCTAATGATGCCTTATTTCATAGAAAGATAAAACAGTTAGGCCATTGTGACCCAGTGCCGGCTAGAGTTTGCTTAGATGGCATTATTGCGCCCTGTGCGGTTCATATATCTGGCGCCCCTGAAACCCGAATTCAAATCAGCCTACTATAATCTATGTATTCATCTCCAGCTATTATAATCGGTAGTAATGCCCTGTTGCTAATTGAATAAATGCCAGGAGCCCATTTTGTGGACTAACATTTTGCAAAATACACACCTACGAGGGCACGGTAATGGACCAGTCCAATCAGCAATGTTACAGATAGGCTAGCTAGGGCATCGTTTTGCAGCCCATTTGATAATTTCTTTTATTTATATTTTGTTATTTTTTGGTAACATTAACATTTGGTTACATTCCAATTTTGCGCCCCTTTCAGATGTGCGCCCTGTGTGACTGCACCACTCTACCCTCCTTGTTAAGGCCCTGGCTGCTTAACGCCCTTGGCATGAAAGTGATGGAGGGCGGGATTTGTACTGCACGCTAAGCAGAGNATATATTGATTTATTGATTTATTGATTTATTGGTTTATTGATTTATTTATTGATTTATTGATTTATTGATTTTGGTAATAAAATCAGTATAAAGAAAATTATTAGAAAGCAAAAAATAAAAATCCATAAAATATTATTTATTTATTAATTGTTTTATAACAATTTCTTTTCGAATATTGAGCGCAAATCGGGTGCTTCTAACTGTTTGACGCTATTGGCAAATGCCAATTTCGCCATAAGGAAGAGCCGGCTCTGTTGTGACCATAATAGATGATAAACACCCTCGGTCCCATCCCCTCTCTCCCATCTCCTCTCTCTCATCCCCTCTCTCCCATCTCCTCTCTCTCATCCCCTCGGTCCCATCTCCTCTCTCTCATCCCCTCTCTCCCATACCCCTCTTCCCTTTCCCTCGCCTTTCCTTTAATGCTGGGTATTCTCAACATGCTTTCACCAAACAGAACTTTTTTTGTTTGAAACGTGGACTTGCTCAACATGGTGGAGGTGAAAATGAAACTGGACAATAAATATGGCATTCAGTGAATTTATGATGCTACTGGATGCATAGGTGGGGAGGGATTAAATTCCTTAATGAGATCCAGTTCCTTGTGATCCTTATCAATTGTGTCAAACTATTAATAAACAAGGAGTCTAGTCAATAAGTTCCAGTTTCTGGTTGTAAATGTTCCATCGTCATGAAATCAGGTGAGCTATATGATTCCCTAAGGTAACCTTTCCCACTTGTCCCCATCCCATTGTCTAATTAAATTCTTCATCAAAATTTCAATCTGCCTTCATATATCTCTCTCAGCATATTGTGATCCTTCTGATATTAGGAAATCAGGGAAAACGAAATTCGGATCGACATGACCATCACACCAATTGAGGAATCATATGCAATGCTATTGAGATATGAATTGCCGGTACAGAAAGATGAGACGGAAAGGGTGGACACATTACGATACACATGGCAGAAACTGATGTCTCGCGGATCCCAAGTTCAAGATTACCTTATAACCATCCAGCCGGAATTCAGATCAAATTTGATTGAGAATGTGCAAATATTCAAGAAGGACTGTGATAAATTTTATCATGATTATGATAACGTAAATTTATATTTATTTGACTTTTTTATATTTATATATATATTTTTGTTTATTAATATTTGTTTATTAATATTTATATATTAATATTTGTTTATTAATATTTGTTTATTAATATTTGTTTATTAATATTTGTTTATTAATATTTGTTTATTAATATTTGTTTATTAACATTTGTTTATTAATATTTGTTTATTAATATTTGTTTATTAATATTTATATATTAATATTTGTTTTTTAATATTTGTTTATTAACATTTGTTTATTAATATTTTTTTTATTTTTTTTTATTTAAATTTATTTATTTTATGTGATTATTTTATTTATAAATTATTTATATTTATATTATTTCTTTATATTTATATATAATTTTTCTAATATCTATATTATAAGAACTTCTTTTCATTTACCATTGACATTATATTTATTAAGTTTATTTATTTTAATTAATAATAATTAATTTTTTTATTTTAATTATTTATATTTATATTATTTTTATATTCATAAATAATATTTATTATTATTTAATGATATATGTCAATATAAATAACTGGAGTTGGTAATCATAGAGTGGGCCCATGGAGCCAGGACTGCCTCCAAGAGAAGCATCGGACAGGCTAATAATTCATCAGAATAGATACGACAATTTGGAGCGGAGATTCATTACATATTCAGGAGGCGAGGAACTGTTTGGCCTTGCAGTCACTGATTATGCTAAGCTGAAAGATATAAAGAAAGAATTGAACCTACTGCAGAAGCTATATAGTCTATACAATGATGTGATAAACTCGGTTAACGGTTACTATGATATCCTCTGGGGAGAGGTGGACATCGAGAAGATATCAAATGAATTGACAGAATTCCAAAACCGGTGCAGGAAATTGCCAAAAGGACTAAAAGATTGGCCAGCATTTGAGGACCTCCGCAAGACCATTGATGATTTCAATGCGATGGTGCCACTGTTAGAGCTAATGACAAACCAAGCAATGAAACCGAGACATTGGCAGAGAATGAGTGACCTTACTAGCCACCAATTCGATGTTGAATCAGACGGATTCACGCTCAGGAATATCCTAGAGGCGCCGCTGCTGAAATTCAAGGAAGAAATCGAGGATATATGCATCTCGGCCGTGAAGGAGAAAGATATCGAAGCGAAATTGAAAACAGTCAAGGCAGAATGGAGTGCACACGAATTGCATTTTGGGACGTTCAAGAATCGCGGAGAGTTGCTGCTACGTGGAGATCATACGAGTGAAATCATTTCCATCATGGAAGATTCCCTGATGATATTGAGCTCGTTGCTGAGCAACAGGTATAACACGCCGTTCAAGAAGGACATCCAGGATATGGTGTCCAAACTGTCGAATTCCAGTGAAATCATTGAACAATGGATGACTGTTCAGAATCTTTGGGTGTATCTTGAAGCGGTATTTGTCGGTGGGGACATAGCGAAACAGTTGCCAAAGGAAGCGAAACGGTTTAGTAACATAGATAAGAGTTGGATCAAGATCATGTCGAGGGCTCATGAGAATACAAACGTGCTGCAGTGCTGCGTGGGTGACGAAACTCTCAGTCAATTGTTGCCTCATTTGTTGGAACAGCTGGAGATATGTCAGAAGAGTTTGACTGGGTAATTTTCATTTTGTGATTTACCGGGCCTTGTTTTGATTGGTCGTTTTTAATGTCCATATTATTGTCCAATCATTGATTGTTTCAGGTATCTGGAAAAGAAACGACTTTTGTTTCCGCGATTCTTCTTCGTTTCCGACCCGGCACTATTGGAGATCCTTGGCCAAGCGTCCGATCCACATACTATCCAAGCCCATTTGCTTTCAGTATTCGATAACATTAAGACGGTGAAATTCCATGAGAAGCAATATGAAACGATTTTGTCGTGCTATTCAATGGAAGGCGAAGCATTGGAGGTAATAATGGAATTGATCCATACCTAATCGATAATTAATTAATACTTAATTTATAATTAATTAATAATTAACAATGACTAATCAATAATTAATTAATACCGAATATAGCCATGGCCAGCCGGTGGCCCGCGAAGCGTTTTGATGTGGTCCGGACACAATTTTAAACATCAAATCAATAATTGTCTTTTTTAGAATTCATATTCGAATTAAGCATGTTTTTAATTTAAAAATTGATTCTAAGTTTACTTGAATCGTAAAAACGAGTTATATTTATTTAAATGAATTTATTGTGGCCCGTGATAGTATTTTTCCGCAAATTTGGCCCTTCGATTGATTTGGGTTGGCCACCACTGAACTAATATATACTCGTGAATGTGTGTGTGCGTGTGCGTGTGCGTGTGTCTGTCTGTCTGTCTGTTCGCTAAACAAATCCAAATTCATGAAGATATCTCAACCAAAATTTGCACAGTTGCCTCTTTTACCCAGGTTGCGATTATAAGCTGCTTTCTACCAAACAATTTTTACCCCGTGGAGTACCTAAAAAAATCAAATTTTATTTTATTCAAGTTTTTCATGCCGGTTAAGGCAAAAGGGGAGAGATTCTCACCCTTAAAATTCGAAATGATCGATTTGCTAGAAATAATTAGAAATGTAATAATACACATGAATAATAATAACATTTTGTTACTGATTTATCAAGGCTCATTTGATTGGTGCGCGATAACTGTTGCCATCATCCAATCAAAATCATATTTACTCTCTCACTCCCGAATTTCAATAGCAATAAGAGCAGTTCAACTGAAACTTTAATAATCAAAAATTAATTTAATTAAAAATGAGGTACTTCCGTGTTATCTTACCCCCAAAAATTAAATTATAAAATACAATCAAAATAACAATATAAAAAATGAGAGAATACATTATGATGACATTATTGAACATGAATTTATTAAGGCTATCTGTGATTATGTGATTATGTGAGTTTATGTGGCACAAACGTGTTCTAATCAACAGTGCCGATGTGTTCGACACTATTCTCAACGGCATTGTGGTTTTCTGGCCACCTGGATGACCATTTACAAGCTCTTTAGAAACATTTGCTGAGTTTGTAACTGTGATTTAGAAAATAAATATAATAATTATATGTATTCTTTTTTAATTTAATTTTTGGGGGGTAAGATAACACGGAAGTACCTAAAATGATTTGTAAGATAAAAGATACTTGAAATGATAGGATAACATATATATATATATATATATATATATATATATATATATATATATACTCTATGTCAATATGATGGTAATCAATATTTGATCAATAATTAATCAATAATTAATCAATAATTAATCAATAATTAATCAATATTTAACATGCATTTAATCAATGAATAATTAATATTCATCACCATTAGCTGGAGAAACCCGTGAAAGCAGAAAGCAATGTAGAAATATGGCTAATGGCATTGCTGAACATGGCCCAAAGATCACTCCATGGCGTTATTAGAGCGGCCAATAACTCCATCAATGATACCGAATTCAATGTTTTAGAGTTCTTGAATATGTATCCTGCACAAGTGGGCCTCCTAGGAATCCAGTTGCTATGGACAAGGGATTCAACAGAGGCATTAGTCAATGCAAAATCTGACAGGAAGATCATGCAGCAAACCAATGAACAGTTTCTCATCCTACTCAATTTGCTCATCCAGCAGACAACAACAGATCTTGGAAAGGTGGAGAGAACGAAATTCGAAACGTTGATAACGATCCATGTGCATCAGAAGGACATATTCGATCAGCTCGTAAGCCGAATGACTTGATAATAGGCTTGATTTTAATTATTTTTTAGGTCAAGGACAAGGTCAAATCGCCCGGTGATTTCGATTGGCTCAAGCAGACTCGGTTTTACTTTGTGGAGGATGTAGACAAATGCATTGTTTCTATCACTGATGTGGATTTCATCTATCAGAATGAGTTCCTCGGGTGCACGGAGAGATTGGTCATTACACCTCTGACAGACAGGTAATGAATTGTATTGTTATGTATGTTGATGTGTTCATTATTGATCGGATTAGATGCTACATCACGCTCGCACAGGCCCTAGGAATGTCCATGGGAGGTGCTCCCGCCGGACCAGCTGGTACAGGGAAAACCGAAACTGTGAAAGATATGGGTCGTTGCCTTGGCAAATATGTCGTCGTATTCAATTGCTCAGATCAGATGGATTTCAGAGGATTAGGCAGGATATTCAAGGGCCTCTCCCAGTCAGGCTCATGGGGCTGCTTTGATGAGTTTAATCGAATAGATCTGCCAGTGTTATCAGTTGCCGCGCAGCAAATTGCGGTCGTGTTGTCGTGCAAGAAGGAACGAAAGAAACAATTTGTTTTCACTGATGGAGACTTGGTGGACATGAATCCCGAATTCGGAATATTTTTGACAATGGTAAGTTAAAGTGTTTTGATTTGTGCGTTTTCAATCACAGTGATCACCTGGCAATCAATAATATCCCCCATCAAGCACAGTGATCACCTAGCAATCAATAATATCCCCCCATCAAGCACAATGATCACCTAGAAATCAATAATATCCCCCATCAATCACAGTGATCACCTAGCAATCAGTAATATCCCCCATCAAGCACAATGATCACCTAGCAATCAATAATATCCCCCCATCAAGCACAGTGATCACCTGGCAATCAATAATATCCCCCCATCAATCACAGTGATCACCTAGCAATCAGTAATATCCCCCATCAAGCACAATGATCACCTAGAAATCAATAATATCCCATCAATCCACACATCAT
>CAUHTR010006153.1:20000-21606 GCA_959609185.1 Schmidtea polychroa
TCTCTGATTGATCCTTTTATTTGCAATATCAAATCAGATCAGTAATATCCTTTATTAGTTTACTGACGTACTGTACTGCCTTATGTACTTTTATATAATATAAATATACTTATTTATGCACCATACAAATCCTATCTATGCACCATACAAGTCCTATCTATGCACCATACAACTCCTATCTATGCACCATACAAATCCTATCTATGCACAATACAAATCCTATCTATGCACCATACAAGTCCTATCTATGCACCATACAAGTCCTATCTATGCATCATACAACTCCTATCTAGGCACCATACAACTCCTATATATGCACCATACAAATCCTATCTATGCACCATACAAGTCCTATCTAGGTACCATACAAATCCTATCTATGCACCATACAACTCCTATATATGCACCATACAAATCCTATCTATGCACCATACAAGTCCTATCTAGGTACCATACAAATCCTATCTATGCACCATACAAATCCTATCTATGCACCATACAAGTCCTATCTATGCACCATACAAATCCTATCTATGCACCATACAAATCCTATCTATGCACCATACAACTCCTATCTATGCACCATACAAATCCTATCTATGCACCATACAACTCCTATCTATGCACCATACAAGTCCTATCTATGCACCATACAACTCCTATCTATGCACCATACAAATCCTATCTATGCACAATACAAATCCTATCTATGCACCATACAAGTCCTATCTATGCACCATACAAGTCCTATCTATGCATCATACAACTCCTATCTAGGCACCATACAACTCCTATATATGCACCATACAAATCCTATCTATGCACCATACAACTCCTATCTATGCACCATACAAATCCTATCTATGCACCATACAACTCCTATATATGCACCATACAAGTCCTATCTATGCACCATACAAATCCTATCTAGGTACCATACAAATCCTATCTATGCACCATACAAATCCTATCTATGCACCATACAAGTCCTATCTAGGTACTTTCAGTTTGCTCTTTGGTGTCATGAGGCAAATAAAGTTTATTTAAAATATCTCAGTTCCCATTCAAAGTTCCCTAAAGTTTCCTTAATATTGAAGTTACACATTGACTAAATAGAACAGATAATCATCTAAGTTGATATGTATGATCCGAGAATCTTTGGAAACCATTGCAATTGGGTAAGAGTAAGATTGATGTGTTTAAGTAGATATTTGTGAGAAGGCTCCTTATGTAGAATTGACTCCCCAATATTCAGATTCCGCCGTCAAACTCACGTAACACCAAAATCCTATTTATCATTTTTGACGGGTTACAAGTCAATTTACAAAGAGAAATTCGACCACTACTCCAATCTTGCTCAGAGAATGGATTCTGGCTTGCAGAAGCTGATTGAAGCCCAGCAAAGTGTGGCGGAATTAAAGGAGGTTTTAGCGGAAAAAGAAAAAGAGTTGGCCATAGCAAATAGAGAAGCAGAAGAAGTTCTGAAGACCGTAAAAATACAGCGTTACGGTTTATAATATATAATAATGGAAATCCTTTAAGGTTACTGTTCAAAAGAATGCTGCAAACGAAGTGAAAAATAAAGTGCAAGTTGTCAAAGACAAAG
>CAUHTR010006154.1:0-21583 GCA_959609185.1 Schmidtea polychroa
AAAATGAAATTCTTAGAAAATTATTCAATATCCTCATAAAAATTTATCCTATCACTTGATTATTGTACAAATTCTAATTATTAACCTCAATTAAAATAAATTTTTATTTAAAATTAAAAAACAAGTCAATAAAAATACATTAAATTATCAAGAAATTAATTAAATTTACCTTAGAATTAGCATTAAATTACAGATATTCACAAAAATTACGGAAATTCATGAAAATAATAGAAATTCACAAAAATGATAGAAATTCACAAAAATGATAGAAATTCACAAAAATGATAGAAATCCGCAAAAATAATAGAAAATTACAAAAAAACGATAAAAATTCACAAAAATGATAGAAATTTACTTGAATATTTACTAAAACAATCAACTCAAAAAATTATCAATGAATGCCTTAAACAACAAATTTGCCTAAATAATCATTCAAATAAAAGCATTAAATACCTTTACGACTAATACCCTTGCGACATGTTGAATGTGAGCAATACCCATAGGGGGACAGAATATTTTGTCGGATAAACTCAGAGTATATATAATAAAACGAATTAACTCATTCTAATTTATCATTGAATCAGTAAAATTATCATAAATTTCGATAAAAAATTTTATGTGGTAAGCAACGTAAAATGTAAAGAGAAATATTCTTTAAACTTTGATAAAATTAGCAATGAAGGTGGTAAGAATCTTCATTAAAGTGAGGAAATTATTCATTACTCGATGATAAATTCAAATAGGTGAAAATAATTGGTAGAATAATTTATTAATGGATCATTGAATGGGCATAGATAAGAAGAAGGTTGATAAAAATGGAAATATTGAATTTATTTAAAATTATTTCATAAAATTCATAAATTTAATAAAAAAAAAATCTTAAAAGAAATATTTGTGGGGAATAATTAATCAAAATCGGCGGAATATAATTGATTAAATATCGGGGTGTGGGTCATAAGTAAATAATTAATGGAAAATCGAGGGGATACAAATGATTAAATAGTGGAAATCGGGGGATATTAGTGATAATAATTAGTGGAAAATCGGGGGGATATTAGTGAGGAAGATATTTTAATCAGTCCAGATTATTTTTTCACTATTGCTTCCACATATGCTTTCTAGCGCTCTTGATTTTGTTGCATATTCCTTAATAAATCTCCTATAATAGTTACATATACCTAAAAAGCTTCTCAAATTCTTTATACACTTAGGCCTCTGAAATGATTTAATAGCCTCAATTTTACTTTGATCTGTCCGAATCCCCTGACTGTTAATAATGTGCCCTAAAAACTTTACTTCGCTCTTTAATAACTGACATTTTTCTGGGTTGATTCTCAATTTAGCTTCCCTTATTTTCTCTAGAACTTTTCCAAACACATTGTAATGTTCTTCAATTGTTCTTGTAAAAATTGAAATATCGTCTAAATACACCATAACTCCTTCTTTCCATAGATCTTTCAATATTTTTGTCATTAATTCTTGGAATGTACCCGGTGCCGCCGCAATGCCAAAATGCATTCTATTAAAACAAAATTGCCCTTCTTTAGTAGAAAATGCTGTCTTTTCTTGCGATTCTATGTCCAATTTCACTTGATAATAAGCGTTCCCAAGGTCTATAAAACTAAAGTACCTAGATCCATGTAATTTATCTAGAATTTCTTCTACATTCGGCATAGGAAAAGCTTGTCTTTCAGTAATCTTATTAAGCTGTCTTCAATCTAAACAAAGTCTGATATCTTTTTTGTCTTTTTTCCACACGCATACTAACGGCGTATTTCAAGGTGAATTGCATCTTCTTATGATATCATTATTTTCTAAATTTTTTAAAGCAGCATTTGTTTTCTCCTCTAAATTGATGGGTTGTCTTCTGGGTTTTATCATAATTGGATCTTCTTTTGATGATTTTAATGTGCAATTAAATCAGTACATCCAATATCCCAGTTATTAGCCATAAAAACACTTCTATTGTTTTTAACAATCTCTAACAGTCTTTTATTTTCGTTTAATCTTAGAATTTCTATTGCTTTTTGACATCTCTCGTTATCTGTTACTTTTCATTACAATTACTATTTTATTATTATATTCTGCTACTTTAATTTCATTATACTCTTCTTGATTCTTAGGACTATTATTATTATTTATTAAAGATTGATCAGCATTAAAATAACTATAACATTTAAAATTAATTAAAAGAAACTTTTTAAAATTACAAACTTTATTACATAAAGGTTCTACTTTATTATATATATAAGGATTATTTACATTATTAAAATTATTATGACCAATATTTACATCAATATCAAAATTACCTAGTATATTGCTCCGATCATTGCCTCCCGTGTCGAAGCATGTATTTTGGGTGCTGAATATCCTCATATTTGTCTTCTGCATCATCTAAAGTGGCATCGTCTCATCATTAGCTTCAATTGCTGCAATTGTTCTTCCTGGATTGTTGATCTTTTGTTGATAGCTTGTGGTTCGATGGGAATAATAATTATTGTTTCTCATGTTTGAATTAGTTTGAAACTTCCTTCTTTCCAAATTTCTATAGCAGTCAATCTCCTTGTGTTCACGTAAGTAACATCTCTGGCATTGAATCGTTGAACATTCTCGCCGTACGTGGCCTTCAACTCCACATGCAAAACACGTCATTTTCTTTTTCATTTGGCATTCTCGACTAACAAGACCAGTTTTCTTGCATGTCCAGCTTTTCAATTGTCGGTTACTGACGTTTCGCTACTTGAAATTATTATTTCCGTTTACCATTCCTCTTTGAGCAACATCTCTGTAGCTTCTGTGGTTTTGAACAACCGGTGAAGTCTTCACAACATTAATATGGCCCATAATTTTGTTTACCTTTTCTAATTTCTTTATTGTCACTTTTATTTCTTCTGATGTTTTCAAATCTTTCATCTCGATCTCTTTTTTAACTTCTCGATCTCTTAAACAGTTTGTAAGCAGGCATTTTTCTATTTCTTCTTCATCCCATTTGTGCGCTATTAATTTCTTTGTCATCTTTTTAATTTTCTCTATAAAAGTTTCGGCTGAATCTGATCCTTGTTCATAACTCAAAGCTTCTTTTAGATCATCCATTAATGATGTCGGTTTCGAAAATGCACATCGAAGTTTCTCTTCCATAGTTTTTCCTTCGGCTGCTTTATAATCTTCCATTAGCGATCTGTCAAGTAATGTTGTAGTTAATATTACTTGCATCTTAATTGTTGTTTTTGTCGCGCCAAAAAACCTTTGACAATCTTTGATAAAATTTTCTAAATCATCGCCTTTGTGAAATTTCTCAGGTAATAGTCTGCTTATCAATAAATCCGTGGTCGTGGTCGCCATGTTAGACGCAATTAAATTCAAGTCTTCTTCAAGCATTTATTTTTATAACAACTTCAAAATTGTGTCGTTTACTAGCGTATTAAAACACCGAGGCGTGATAATTATTAATATTAATGTAATTACTGGTCATACATTTAATTGATTTAATTTAATATAATTTAATATAGAATTTAAATATAAAAATTTAACAGAAATAATTATTTCTACTAACTGATCTCACTTCTACCATTTAACCATAATAATCTTATATAGGGGTTTCCTAACTCCTTACACATATCATCAAAAAGCTCAATTAATTTTTTTATAAGATGATTCAATAAAAAAGCCGTTACACAGATATATAAACATACAAATATAAAAGTCTTTTTATTGCTTGTTATTGGTACGCGTGGTATTTTCTTTGCTTATAAGAAGGCATTGTTTACCTTTACGACAGATTTATAGTTTTTTGTGATTGGTCACTCATTGTGGGCGAGTATTTTTTGTCAGTGTTCCACGTAAAAAAAATCATGTGAATGGTGTTCCGCGCTTTTATATTAATTGAGAACTACTGACCTAGATTCATCAGAGTTCGTCAGTGAGTTGAGAGGTTGATTTTCAACTCAAGATCAATACAGTCAGAAAGAAGTAAAGGACAATTGAAGAAATTAAAAGAAAATAAGTCAATGTGATTAAAGATGAATAGGCAAAGTTTTTCTCTGTCGAATTGATACGTATTAGTAAGAATAATAGAATAAGTCACGAAAAGTAATCTGCTGAGGTTGACACCAGTTTTAGATGAGGAGAAGGTGTTGAGGAGTTATTAGAGAAAGTTTAGTTTGTTTCAAGTGGTGGAATTTTGCTGAGTTTTTGAATGGAATAAATAAATTTGTTCGTGCCGTTGAAATTTTTTATTTTAAAACAAATTTCAAGTTAATTTTTTGAAGTGAATTTTCAAATGTCAGAATTGAATTCGGCTGAAAGCAACAAAATGTTTAATGCTCCGACATCAATTCCTAAAAGATGGCAAAATTTATTGAAAGTTAGTGGATGGGGTTATAACGATAATCAGTTTTCTGTTACCGAAGATAAAAACATTCATTTTACGGGCCGAAGAACTTTAAATATAAATCTCACTTTAGGTTTGATTGACATGCCAACTGTAAAGACATTCAACAGTAGTCTTCGAACATGACAGTTCAAGAATTACAGTGCAAGTTAGAATGGTGTTATGAAAAAGTCGAATTTACCAATAATAATAATAATAATAATAATAATAATAATAATAATAATAATAATAATAATAATAATAATAATAATAATAATAATAATAATAATAATAATAATAATAATAATAATAATAATAATAATAATAATAATAATAATAATAATAATAATAATAATAAACCGCGATGGTGATACGAATCATAATTAAGATGTTAATGAAGATAAATGAAAAAATTAAAATAAAATTCAATTATTTCAGAATGATAATAATATTTCCTGTAACTCTAATAATAATGATCTTAAATTAAAAATAACAAAGAATTATGATAATATAATACCAAATATTTAAGGACTAGATCGATATATCCCTTCCACACCACTACCCCGCCTCCCCCATGGAGAATTATTTTTAAAACTCGGAATCTTATAACGAACATAAAATTATATAGTCTATATATAGAAAAAATGCATAGTTTCCATGGAAAATGAGCTCCAAAGTCTCAAATTTCAACATCAAATGCCATAATTTAACATCATTCATATATTATCAAACATAGAAAATGTTATATTATAGAAATAAAATCATATTCTTCAACACACGGTGGGACAATGAACAAAAGCTTTAATAAAATACTTGATTACTTTAATAATTACTTTAATAATTACTTTAATGATTACTTTAATACTTTAATAAAAATCACATGGAATATTTACAAAATATTTCCAAATCACAAAATCCCCAAAATAAATTTCCCAATTCAAAAATTTCCCAAAATATAAAAAGTCCCAAAAATAAATTTCCCAAATTTTCCCAACTCAAAAATTTCCCAAATTTTAAAAAGTCCTAAAATTATTTTTCCAAAATTTTCCCAAATGAAAAAAAAGTGAAGTTAAATATAAGTGAAGCATTCATATTCTCAGAATTACAGAAATCCATTTTTGGAATGTGTTTTATCATAATTAATAAAATTATATCACAATATTTCTATAGTTGGAAAATATTTTAAAAATAATATAAATTATAATAAATTTTATAAAGCAAGATTTTCACACGAATGAATAATGTTAATATATATATATAGTTGTAAAGTACTATTTTTGGCTGTTGATTTAAATTCTATTTATTTTCTTTCGTTGTCATATAATTTCATCGATTTTTCTTTTTTTTGATGTCTTTTTTCTGGTTTAAATTCTAGTTTATTTTTCTTTATATCATGAGTATATTTTATTATTTTCCATAGCCGATCTCAATAGAAGATGGGTCAGTAGTAAAATTAGCTGGGGAAGTGAATGATTGGATTGTCTGCTGACCACACCAATTCCCAACATCCTAGCCAACAGAGATATAATTTAATTATACAAAGTCGGTTCATAATAAGCTTAATACCTTGTTCTGCATGTATTTGTCTTTTGCATTAGACAACCAATAGAAACTTTTAATCATAATAAAAATTCAATAAATACCTTTACCCATAGGAAATTGAATAACGAATAATATGTACATTTTTCGAATCTTACAGCAAACTTTCTTCGATGCGATCACCTAACAGTTCCTAGAAACCTAACTATTGAATGCATTAAATCCTTAAAAATTTAAACATTAGGTATAGAATATTTCCTAAGAAACTTATAAAACGTCATGATATTCCTAAAATTTTAAAACCTAATAATTTATTTTAATCTCCAATTTATTTGTTTTTCTTAAGTTTCAGTCATTTTTTATTTCGTTTTTGATTAATTTGTGTTTTTTACTTCATTATTTCTTATTTTTTGTTTGTTATTGTGTCTTTTATTTTGTTATTATTCTCTTATTTTTCGCTGTTTAAAATTGATTCTTTCCTATCCTATTTGAATTTTTGCATTTTCCTATTGTTATGTTATCGTGCTAGACGATAATCTACTAGACATAGTTAGTTTTTACCCAAAGACTCGATCTCAATCTTTAGTCTATTTCTCTCGTCACAGATTTTTAATTTCCTTGGGCACTCAGGCAGCCCTGCTGAACACGAAGACTAACACAGGATGGAAAAATCATCCCACAGTCAATACTGTTGGGCTAGAACCGAGAATCGAGAGCTTGTTTTAATGAATCAAAAATATATAACATAAAAATCGCACCAAGTTAAATTAAAACACCAATCAATACAAATTAAAGTACATAACACATTGATGATAAATAAGACCCGGGTGATAAAATAAAGGAACGGAAATAAAGGTCGCAATCACTAACACAATTAGGAGAAACATCACATTCGGAATAGCTAACAACTAAGAAATAAAATAATAATAAATAAAATAATGGGTAATAAATTAATTAATAATATGAAAAATTTCTAAATAAATAAATTTAAAATTTAAAATAAATTATCTAGTAAACTGGTAAAATAATAAAAAGTAGAATAAAAGTAGTAAAATTAGATAAACCATAAAATTTATAAAACTAAATTTTTTAATGAAAATTAAAATTAAAACCAACAAAATTATTTATATTATAAAACTTATAAAACCAAATTGTTTAAATTAATGAAACTAAAGTAAAATTAACTGAACTTATTTAAATTATAAAACTTGTAAAACTAAATTAAAATTAACAAAAACTATTTAAATTATAGAATTTATAAAAATAAATCTTAAAAATTAATAAAAATTAGAATTTTGATTAATTAATTAATTAAATAAAATAAATAATTGCACACATTCATGCATGCATGCAAAAATTAATCAGAATTGCCTCGCATTCTAATTGGATATAACAGCAGAGAATGCGTAGGCGTATAATTCAATCAGTATAAATACTGAGTGAAATTTCATTTAAAAAACTGTCTCGCTCAACTGGTTATACAACAATTCATTTACTGGCAGTGAACATATGCTCTCAATTTTCGATTCCTATGCCATCGCGGTGAGGTAAATTTGATTTTTGTTTTGTGTAATGTAATTTTGTTAGGTCTAATGTTATTTTAAATTGAAGTTAATTTTCGTTAATGTTATTTAGTTAATTTATTTTGTTATTTAGATAATGTTATTTTAAATTGAAGTTAATTTTCGTTAATGTTATTTAGTTAATTTATTTTGTTATTTAGATAATGTTGTTTTCAAATTGAAGTTAATTGTTAATATTGGTATGGTATTATTCATTTTGTTGTTGTTAAGTCTAATGTTATACAATTTTAGGAATTAATAAAATTTTTAACGGAATTTGTTTTTAATTAATTCTTATGTTTGGCGTATGTTATTTTTGTCCTTTTTGAATAATATTATAATTTAGGTTGGGTTTTTCTTGATATTTATGTGTCGATGGTCTGGGCTGGGGGAAGGTTTGTGGACGGGCGGCACTACGTGCTGTTGGTCGGCAGATGTTTTGCCAGTTGAGTCCATCGAAGTAGGGAATAGAGATAGGGATATGAACGGTTAGAGGGGGAAAAATCAATTTGCGATAGTTTAGGGCCTTATTTAGAGTTAGGTAGTATAGGACGGCTCAGTCACTTTTATTTTCATAGATATTTCCGAGTTAGGAGAAATAATAGGATAGTTATGTCCAGTTGTCGGTAGATAAAGTAGGTTTAGGTAATCTTATAGAAACCGCGAATGGTTAAGATACCCGATAGTTCAGGATTAGAAATACAGGCAGATCCCTGCTCAAATTTTCATGAGAAGTGTGGAAATATGTTTATTAACTTGTGAATGAGGGCCAATCCCTGCTCAAAATTTTTGAAGGATAATGTGGATATTATAGGAAGTATATAACAATAATTATTAGATGGAAAATAAGGGCGGATCCCTGCGAAAATTTTTATGGGGGAATAGTTGGGAATACCCTTACTTGAGGACCACAAATGATCTAAAAATAGCATACATAGAGAATAATGACGTAAGACCTTCTATCGGCAGTCTAGAACCCGAAGAGAAAATACAATGGGGAGTAGTTTTAGCAATAGAGCTCACCTGCTCATTGTTTTTTTCACCTTTGTGTACAGTACCAACATGGTCGTCGCCATGGGTACACAAATGGTTTAAATTGCAATAGTCATGGAGGTGCTTAGGAAAGAGTCGAACGATTATGATTACCCCTAACGTACTTTAAATGGAAAATTGACCACCCTTAAGTACCCAACAATACCTACGCCGATATTCTGGTAGCCAAACAAACGTATTTTAGTGTTTTTTTCTTTCTCGAAAATTTATCGCTTTTTGAAAATTTCTCTAATTTCATTTATTTGTTAATACATGTCTTGAGATACTGGGAGATTCGAGTACTAGCCCAATAATATTTCTACAAAGGCCAAAAAACTGATATATCAAAGATTAATAAATATATCTATTCTATTCTTTCTAATTAATTGCAATCATAAATTCAGGGTTAATGTCATGACAGACAAAAATATTTCAACATTCTCTAATTACATTTATAAAGAGTATATTTTTAATTTATTAAATTAATAAAGAACTCTTCTAACTAACTAATTCCTTTATTTATAAATCACATTTTTTTAAAATAAAAAATAAAAAAATAAAAGTAAGATTCGTATTTTTATAATCATGATTTAAATCCATATTTCATTAACTATTTCACAACGATAGCCATTAATTTACAATGATTGTCATTAATTTTTAATAGTTTTTACATAAATAAGGAAAGTTCAAATTTAGCCATCAATATGATTTGAGTATCCTTAATAAGTTAATTATTATTGTCCATCATATTGAATGAAATGATTTTGCTTTATTATCGAAATGATATAATTATTTTATTAGTATAATTAATTTGAAAAAATTATGTCAGTAAAATGAAATTTGATTGCTGAATAAAATGATGGATAAAGTAATAAAAATAATGATGATATGCTGAAAAGTAATGAATTGTTGAGATATTAACTGGAGATTCAGTAAATACATGAGTTAGTGTGTTATTGTTACGATGGTTTATTGTGGGATAACAATAGTATTTGGAAAGAAATACAGAAAAATATTGCTGCTAATGATAAGAATGGTGGAAATATATGATGTTAGTAATAAGGATTTATGAGAATGAAAATATATGTGATCTACAAAAACGATGAAAATATCAAATGAATAGTAAAATAATGATGTTAGATATTGCAAATGATGAATTAATTAATGACCATTGTGAATGATGAAGGATAATTGTTGATGTTTTGGTGAAAATAAAAATAGTAAAAATCATGCATTTAAGGGTTAAAATAATTTATATTTGCTATGAGTTTATTTATAATTTTAGGAGGAAATAATCCCTTTGATCCATTAATAATCCATTATTATTTATGATTACAACCCAGGAAATTGTAGTGGGAAAATAAAAGAACATCAAATGCAAGGTCATTCCGCAGGCCTGTTTCCCCTTTTCCGCTTTCGAAAAAAGAGCTGATTTTTAAATATCTTTTTAATAAAGATTTTATTTCAAAATGCTTCATACAATTTCATATATGATAATACAATTTAAGAGCAATATAAATAAAATTAAAGAGAAAATTTCGATTAGAAAATAGAAATTTTAAAAAATATTGGCAAAATCTATTTAGTTAAATTATGCGTTAAAACAAAATTAAAATTAAAATGTTAAATATTAAATAATAAATGAAACTTATTTGCAATGTTTAAACTTTTTCAAGCACTTTTTATGCATAAACTTTAATATATTTTTATATGTTTTTATAAGTTTATAATGTACTTGATCGAAACTTTGTTGGTTAAAATCATGTTGTATAAAGAATGAACGATAATTTGCAACCTGTAATGGGCTATATGTTTGATTTGCCGCCTGGATCCATTGTACTTCTTGCACTTCTTGCATCTCTTGTACCTCGGTACGAAACGGGCCTGGTTAGATGGACGTCATTAATTAAACTACTACCAAAAGTATAAATAAGAATGAAACTTCAGAAAGTCGTAATTTTGTCAAAAGTAAAAGAAATGAGAAACGATCATATTGGATCATGTGGAAACTGAAATATTCAAAAGGTGATTATTGTTGTAAACTGCACCGAGTTTCAACATTTCTCAAATGAGCCCATCAAATAATTAAAGCGTTTATTTTTGTGTATATTTTGTTCAGTTTTTGTAATAGTGATTGAATGGCTATCAATTGAATATTAAGAACACAGGGAGTCTTTGAATGGATATTTATGAGTGCCAATTGTGCTTTTATGAAAACATTGGTCCGGAATCTGACATGCTGTTCAAAATGATCTTTTTTTGTAAACATGAAAACAAGAAAAGGATCAAAGTTTTTTTTCTCGAAAAATCAACGAAAGAATCTGAAAGATGTATCAACAAGTTTGTATCAACATATGACAAGATGGTTTCACAAGTTTCACTGCTTCTACTATTACTTGTATTCGCAAAAATTAAACGTGTTTAAAAGTTTTCACAAAACTAAACTAATATAAAAATTTTAATGCTAAATGCCTAATATATAAAAATAAAACTGTAATTTCAACTAGGCAACTAGATTCAAATTCCTTTTTTTAAAAAAAAACAAAAAAAATCCGAGAAATTCAAATTTCCAATGCTTGCGCACAATGGTCACTTAGATTTAAATTCAAATCCATGCATATTTTTGAAAAATATTTTTGGTTGATATGTTTAAAAAAATCAAATACAAGCCCGAGTATAATTATCGTATTTACCCGGGTATTCGAGTAATCAAAAAAAACAAAATACTGATTACCCGGTTACCCGATACTCGAGGTTGGATTCATTAGATAAAATACAATGAAGAATATTTAGTTGGTTGTAAGTAGTTAGTTATAAATATCTAATTGTTTGAGAGTTAGTTAGTACTTGGTATCTGGTACCTAGTTGATTGCTTGTTGTTGGTTGTTAATACAGTTTTTGGCACTAATTTGTTAGTAGCTAATTGTTTTTTGGTTGTTAGTACATGGTAGAATGTTGTTAGCTGGTTGTAAGTATTTGGTACTTATTTGTTAGCATCTAGTTAAAAATATTTAAGTAGCTGGTAGTTAGTATCTGAATGTAAATAGTGTCAAGATAGTACATAGTTGTTAGATATCTAGTGGTTAACTGTTTGTTTGAAGTACATAGTTATTAGTATTTGGTTGACTTTTTAGATTTTGACAAGAATATTAGAAATAATCTACTTGTTGAATTAAGAAGAGCTTATAATAAGCAAATACTTGATGAAAAATTTTATTAAGTCTTTAATTGTTATTATTCTATGTGTAGGTATGTGGTTGTTAATACAAAGTTGTAAGTACTTGGTCTTTGAATTATTATTATTATTATTATTATTATTATTATTATTATTATTATTATTATTATTATTACCATCATTAAAATAAACAGTACAAGCTTTGTGATACCCAGTGCAAATCCCAATAGTAGACTAGTTTCGAGCTTTTGGCTCTCATCAGTACTATGTAGGAGACGCGAAGATTTCTCTTCGCGCCAGGTAAGTATACAATATTGCTGATTCAACTCTATTGCATACTTTCCCCGGTAAACTGGAAATCACATCACTTGCAAATTAGCTTGGTCGCAAATTTTTTTTCTTAGAGGCAGGGGGAATCCCTCCTTGTGACAGGGGTCTACTAACTACCTACTTTTATCGAAATTAATTAAATGTTGGCTACACTTGAAAGATACTATTTTTTATCATTTCAGATTTTTAATAATAATTCATAATCACATTTTTCTAAATATTTATTTCTAGATGATAACCGATATTTTCACCCTTTTCCCACTGGCAAATCATCGAGTAGATCTGCAAGATCTAGCTGATAAGATGTCATCAACCGTTACTGTGGCTTTATTGTTCATATTTTCTTCGTTGATTGCATATAAAACATATTTCATTTCTCCAATGGAATGCCTTGCCTCTGATGCGCCTAAAATTACAAATTTTGAAAATTACATGACGAGCTTTTGTTGGGTTAATGGAATATTACCGCTCGATTCTGATGAACCGATGCCCAATGAAAGGAATTGGAATTTCGTTAAATCGAAAAGTATAAGTAAGTAAAAATCAGTCTATTCAATAATAAATATTAATTAATTTCAATATTTTGTCACCGACATTTAAAATTAATATAACTCTGAAATATCAAATTCCAAAATTAATATTACCAATATTAAATCTTTAATACCTTCCTTTCTTTGTTGTCTGTCATTTTGTAGTGACTATGTAAATTTTAATTATATAGGACAAAAACATTATTCGCCTGCAAAATGAAATTTTTGAAATCAAATTTTTCAGACTTTAAAACTTAAAATTTTATCATTTTATAAATTCTTTTTTATGTAGATAGAATTTTGTGTTCTATAATAATACTGTTCGAACCTTTGAAGGAAATTATCTGCATATATTAATGAATTGAATAATCAATTTCTGAAATTATCTGCATATAATAATGAATTGAATAATCAATTTAGGAAATTATCTGCATATATTAATGAATTGAATAATCAATTCCGGAAATTATCTGCATATATTAATGAATTGAATAATCAATTCCGGAAATTATCTACATATATTAATGAATTGAATAATCAATTCCGGAAATTATCTGCATATATTAATGAATTGAATAATCAATTCCGGAAATTATCTGCATATATTAATGAATTGAATAATCAATTCCGGAAATTATCTGCATATATTAATGAATTGAATAATCAATTTCTGAAATTATCTGCATATATTAATGAATTGAATAATCAATTCCGGAAATTATCTACATATATTAATGAATTGAATAATCAATTCCGGAAATTATCTGCATATATTAATGAATTGAATAATCAATTCCGGAAATTATCTGCATATATTAATGAATTGAATAATCAATTTCTGAAATTATCTGCATATATTAATGAATTGAATAATCAATTCCGGAAATTATCTACATATATTAATGAATTGAATAATCAATTCCGGAAATTATCTGCATATATTAATGAATTGAATAATCAATTCCGGAAATTATCTGCATATATTAATGAATTGAATAATCAATTCCGGAAATTATCTACATATATTAATGAATTGAATAATCAATTCCGGAAATTATCTGCATATATTAATGAATTGAATAATCAATTCCGGAAATTATCTGCATATATTAATGAATTGAATAATCAATTTCTGAAAATCTGCATATATTAATGAATTGAATAATCAATTCCGGAAATTATCTACATATATTAATGAATTGAATAATCAATTCCGGAAATTATCTGCATATATTAATGAATTGAATAATCAATTCCGGAAATTATCTACATATATTAATGAATTGAATAATCAATTCCGGAAATTATCTGCATATATTAATGAATTGAATAATCAATTCCGGAAATTATCTGCATATATTAATGAATTGAATAATCAATTTCTGAAATTATCTGCATATATTAATGAATTGAATAATCAATTCCGGAAATTATCTGCATATATTAATGAATTGAATAATCAATTCCGGAAATTATCTGCATATATTAATGAATTGAATAATCAATTCCGGAAATTATCTGCATATATTAATGAATTGAATAATCAATTTCTGAAATTATCTGCATATATTAATGAATTGAATAATCAATTCCGGAAATTATCTGCATATATTAATGAATTGAATAATCAATTTCTGAAATTATCTGCATATATTAATGAATTGAATAATCAATTCCGGAAATTATCTACATATATTAATGAATTGAATAATCAATTCCGGAAATTATCTGCATATATTAATGAATTGAATAATCAATTCCGGAAATTATCTGCATATATTAATGAATTGAATAATCAATTCCGGAAATTATCTGCATATATTAATGAATTGAATAATCAATTCCGGAAATTATCTGCATATATTAATGAATTGAATAATCAATTCCGGAAATTATCTGCATATATTAATGAATTGAATAATCAATTCCGGAAATTATCTGCATATATTAATGAATTGAATAATCAATTCCGGAAATTATCTGCATATATTAATGAATTGAATAATCAATTTAGGAAATTATCTGCATATTAGAATGGCTTAAATAATAAATTGCGAAAAATAATTCCCATCTTGGAATTTATATTTCACTTATAGATTTTTATATTCATCAATTCAAAAATATTTTCTTGCACAGTACTTTGAGTAAAAATCCAAAACCCGAGGTCATTGAAACACACTTTTTATATCTTTTAAATATTATTACTTATTTAAATTATGTGAAATTATTAATTATATATAAATGATCGAATAAGTTTTTGTCGCTTAATGTAACATGTGATAAATTGACAATCACATTTTAATGTATTAATCTGGTGTAAAATTATTTATAAATTTGTAATTAGAGTCTTTCGGAAATGAGAACAGATATTAGGAAATAATGCCCTCGAACATTAAGATTTGTCCTACTGAAATATTTTGGGACATTGCAGTCTGCAACATTTATAACAATAAACATATGAAATTTGCTTATTTATTTCCAGAAACAAATTGACCTTCCACCATTAGAAAGATTTCTTATGTCTGGTACATTATTATTAGCAATTTTTTCAGGTAATAAACAAATGTCTAAGTGCTACCGAGATTAGAATCGACAATGTCGTGTTAATCGGTGAAATTTTCGATTTTCTAATCGAAACTTTTCTTGATTTAAAAAAAAACTAATTCATTTTTTCACGTTAGTGCAATTGCGATTCGAGAATAAATTATGTTATTTTTCTATTATCATTATTTGATCATTATTTTTATAAAAAAAACGTTTCGTATTCAAGCACATATTAATCAAAAGCCAATTTTCCTTTAATTTAAATTTGTTACGCAGTACTGATATTTGGGTTATAAAATATTGTTGGGGCCTTCTTTAGACTTCATTGTGAGAATCATTTAAAGAATTTTACAATAAATGAATAAATTTTCTGTGCCAGGTTTTCTAAATTCAGTCTTCATGATATTGTTCCTCCTCAATTTTAACTTTCTTATCTCCTCGGAGTTGAAAAATGCATATTTTTTGAAAAAATCATCGGATAATATTGTATGTGCTTAAATTTAACCAACTATGTTCTTTAAAGCTTTGATACTGACATTTTCTATTTCTGTGATTCGTTTATTCTATGCTTCTATTGAAGTCACACAAAGTAGGAATCATAAATTGTCCTTAATAATGTTTAGGCGTACTATTTTTTAAAGACCTTCACTTTATTGTACCTTTCTTGAGGTTTTCATAATTTTCTACTTTCTCAACTATTCTTTTCTTATACTTCCGTGAAGTTTTTTTTCGGTAAAATTAACTACATTTATTTTTATTAAGAACATCTTTCGATTTTCATCTTTGATTTCTTTTTAATTGACATTATATTTATTAGGAAAATTGACTATGAATCAGAAAATATATAAAAAAAACATTGATATATTCATTGATTCATTGTCAATTTTTTAATAAATATAATGTTTATTAGCTAAATTTACAAATTGTCTATTCAATGTTTCTTTATATAGTTTTGTTGGATACGTTATGCATCATTCTAAAGAGAAAAATTTTATTTCCGATAGGATTAAAATCAAAATGTAATTTGTAGTTATTGTTAAATCTTAATATAATAAAAAAATGGAAAGACTGGTTCTCTGGAACACAATTCTAGGATTTATATTTTGTATTGGTAGTTAATAGAATTTCATTATAATATATTTAATTTAATTCTATATTGCACTTTGTAAATAATTTCATCCTGCTAGATTATTATCCTTGGATTCCAATCATTCTCGGCATTCAATGCCTCTTTTTTTATTTACCCAAACTTTATTGGCAGGAATATTGTTCCTATAAAGGAGGAACTGATTTGCATAACCTTATTGACCTCTCTAAAACCGCATCAAAAGCGCCAATCGAATCTCGATCTAATTATGTGAAAGATATTTCAACGATGATAGAAAATTTATTCCACCTACATCGGGATTATCGACACGGTAGCATGTCGGAATTGAAACGGAAAATGTTTAAAAGAGTCCCTTTACTAGTATGGGGCAAACGATCGGGTAACGGGATTTTGGGCGTTTACATACTCATGAAAATCATGTATATCGCAATATCAGTTTTCCAATTATATTTCATGAAAAAAGTCTTGCAACTGGACAATAAATTCTGGTCGATTTTTCACCAGGTTTTTGAACATATTTTTTACTGGATCTGACTGGAATTCGACCAAATATTTCCCTAGAGTAGGATTTTGTAAGTTGTCTGGAATAAATCACTTGGCTTCATTAGGAAATGATCCCATTGTACTCAATGTGTTCTCTTCCAATTAATATTCTCAATGAAAAAATCTACATATTTCTTTTCCTCTGGATTTGGTTATTAATATTATTATCGAGCATTTATCTGTTCAATTGGATTTACATAATCTGTTTTCGATGCCCCAAGCAAAAGATGATAAAGTTGTATCTAAAAGGGAAAAATATTTTCACAAAACTCGAAGAGCCACTAATCGATAAATTCATCACGGAGTTCATTCGACTTGATGGGATTTTCCTTTTGAAAATGATTCGAATAAACGCAGGAGACGTTTTGACAGCTTGCGTCGTGGAGAATCTATGGAGTATCTATAAGACTAAATATCGATATATTGACTTTTCTAATACTGAATGTCTTGACCAAAAAGAAAATTTGGCATTGCGATTAGAACCAGGGGATCCGAAAATATCAATAAAATCCAAAATCCAACCGCCTTCTGCTCCAACAAAAGACTTGTTTTTGTAGCAATTTTCTATTATATTGTAATTTTTTTGAAAGTTTTTGCTACCAGGTATTTTGTACTAGGAACTTTTCAATTTTTAAATAAATATTTACTTGGATATTTAGTTTGTTTTTTACTTGCAATTTTTTATCATTTTTAGCAAAAAAAATTATATCAAAAAATCAATTACAGTGGACCCGCGTTATAAGGTAGCGTCAGAATGATTTCAACTATATACATCCAATCAACTATTATTTATTAAGTGTTTTTTTAAAATTCACATAACATAGTTATATCGTGTTTTTCATATTATAAGCTGCCGCTAATATTATTTTCCGACAATAAAAGTGGAGCACCTCTTATATTTGGAGGACCGCTTATATTGCAGAAAATGTCTATAGATCAGCGATTCTCAGCCTGTGGGGCGTGGCGTTATTACAAGGCGGCGCGAGTATATTTAAAAACAAAATTAAAACTTTGTTGCAGGTTAAATAAAAGAAATTGTATAATTAAAAATTTTATATATATATATATATATATAATACAGTTTATAATTACCAATAAATAATTTATTATATTTATTATTTAAGTTTATTAGTATGAAAAAAATACCAGTTAAATATGTTATATTATTAATTAATGACTTCCTTGAGCCTGTTTCTCATTGCAAAGTTTTTGAAATGAAGGAGTGTTACCAGATATGGAATCCCTAAGTTCTTTTTCTATATTTAGCTGTGATCTGTATTTTGTTTTCAACGAAGCCATCGCTGAAAATCCGGTTTCGCAAAGATAAGATGTTGAAAACGGTATAAGTATTTGCAAAGCTCTTCGTTTTAATGTCGCAAACTCGTCATCCAAACCAGCCCATAATTCAAAAATCGATTTCTTATTAAATTGTCTTTTGATTTCACTGTTTGTTGTAAAATCAATAAAAGTTTCCTCTTCAGAAGTCGAGAGACCTTGTGGAACATTGTGGCCTGTGTTTTAGTAGGCGTTGGTATAAAGGATAGGGATAGGCGTATACATTACTGTGCATTTATAGCAAACAGTCGCATTTTACCAATAAAATTAAATATACGAATATCGACCGTTTTCATTATGACATTATAATTTTCGATAGATCAAAAGGGGGAGGGGCGAGAATATTTACGTTGGTAAACTGGGTCGCAATAACAGAAAGGTTGAGAAGCGCTGCTATAGACTCTTCTAAAATCGACTTCTTATATTCTACGGTGTAACTTTTTCTGGATTCAGCCATTTATGATGGGAGAATTATATTCATTTAAAAGCCTTTGAAAATTTGAAAGATTGATTTAATAAATTTTTTATTGATATGTATGCATGTATAATAATTGCATATTATAGTTTTTAATTATATGGTATTTATATTTACTACCGCTTATATTCTGAAGGTCGCTTATTTTTTACAGGCTAAAAAACACGTTACTTCTTATATTCGCGATACCGCTTATAATAGGAAAAACACGGTATATCTTAATAAGTACTTATATAAAATATTTTATTATTTACGTACATGAGGTACGCTTGAAAGCATGTTATCCTTTCCTTGCTTAGTTTTAATCATGCCTTTTGTGAGTTACTTTTTAGATCTAAGTTCTTACTTGGCAACATCCTGTAAGATAATACACTCATCACAGTTATAGGCTTCTGAATCAGTATACGCTATTCTTTAATGGAAATTATGAACTGTTTGGAAAATTCTGCAGCGCCTTCAATATCTCTAAACTTTACTTCGCCAGAAATGGAAATTTGGAAGATACCATGTCGTTTGTACCAACACCAGAACCAACCGTCAGAAACCTTAAAATCTCTTGCTTGAAATTTTCCCCAGATACGGGAAGTCTTGTCTTTTTTCGAGTAAACTCAGCATCTTGGTCAAGCTTATCTTATCAACAAATTCTGCCACCTAGCCAATTACAATTACTTTAGGTATGTCGTATTCTCTTATGTTTGCTTTCGAAACTCTACTTTAGCAATAATGTCAAGCTTTCGTTTTACTCATCATGTATACATTAACTAAACATTATTCAAAATACATGCAGGAACTTAATATTTACACAATTACTCAATACGCAGTAACAACATAATGTGATACTCAGTAACACCACACGGACCTGTAAAAACTATTCTGAACTTCTCGCAAGCATCGCCCGTGCTATAACCGAGTACGCGGTATAGCGAGCAGCTCTATAACAAAGGTCGACTATATTTACCTTTTAATCTGCTTTTGTTTTATTTATCATCATTTTTACTAAAAGTCAATATTTTTTTTAATTATCACAAATCATTTTTTGTTAATTTGTGTTAAATCGAGAAAATAGTGTTTAATAATGTGGAATTAACTACATTATTCAATTACATTAAAATACAATTATGTATGACAAATGTATGACAAAAGAAATCTCAATTTCAAGATTGAGTGATAAGGTTTATATAGATTTTGAAAATCAGTTTGTTTTCTCGTTTGCTAACTTTGATGAGCACCCAAAATTATCTGTCACGAATTTTTCCATAAAATCAGTCATGTTATTTGATTTTTTCAATACTGTAACAATATGTCTGTGATGTCCAATATTTACGTAATCTTGTATTTAGTAAATGAATGTGAAATATTCGTCAAATCTATTTGAAACTTTGGACTATTGGTCATGTCGTCACGGAAGCAACCCAGAATACAAGTGGAAAATTGAACACATCCGGATGTACTATAATCGGCGGGCATTTGAATTGGTTCGCGGAATACGATAAAAGTTTCGTTTCCCTCTTTTTAGTTTTAGTTTTCTTAAAGTTAATTACTTTTTATCAACATAAATATTAAAATTATGATACAGACTTTGATACAACCTCGTTCCTTTTTCCCCGGCCTGCACCTGTAAGTCCCTTGTGGTCGGTTGTTGGTTAAAACTGGATTATTAGCTCTGTTGGGTTATTGAGTTGGTGACAATATTTGTAAATTCAAACCTTTAATCTGGCTCCAAAGCGTGTTTATTAATTCGCAATTCAACACCCTCGAACACAATAAGCTTTATTAATATCCACACATAATAGTACAAATTTCAATTACAACCAATTGACTATAACCAATTTATCACACAGAGCATATTTCGACACTACGTCACTTTTCATTCTGTTTTGATTCCCCTTTTTACTCTGTCGTCTCTAATTTTACTCTACTTTTTGCCTCTAATTTCGTTTCGTTTGCTCTCAACTTCGTTCTGTTTCCGCTCTACTTTTCGCTCCAAATTTGTCTAAATTTGCTCTCAATTTGTTCTCAATCTGTTCTGATTTCATGTTCACCAGTCTTCCCTTATATAGTTCGCTTCTCTTGTGGCACTCCAGATAATCGAGTGTTTTTCCACTTTCCATCTCCTGCTTTACCCCGACTGTCCCATTTTTATCTCTGACAGCTGTCAAGTTGTTTTTCCCTTTTTCCTTTCTTGTTCGACCGCCTTCTCCCATCAATTCTATTATCACCGGCAAGCTGTCGAGATAAAGATATTGGTTTTTTCCTTTTTCCCTGATTTCTTTTTGTACTAATTAATTAGTACTGACCTTGATTTTTATTTTCCTGTTTGATAACTTTTATTTCCTTTCTCTTTCTCATTTTTTATTTCTTTTCTCTTCCGTTTTCTTTTCTGAGTCTCTATAGATCGTCCCGTTTATCATGGCGATCTTCCCCCAGGTAATTTTATTTATTTCTTTATGAATTATTATTTAGGTATCCTCAACAGCTCGATGAACCCGTAACAATTCCGTAGACGGTAGCGAGAATGTCCATGGGGTGAAGAATGGAATTAGTTAGTGAATAAGGGTCTCGATTTACTGAACTGCGAAACCCCTTAAATGAGAAAGAATATATATATATATATATTAATAAAGTCTATTATTATAGTCAGTGGCTGCTTTTTCTTCCTTGCTTTCGTTGCTTCCTTCGTTCGAGTATTGATGCTATAATTTTCTTCGGGCTTCAATATATTTTACCAAAAACAAAATGTGGTTCCAATTGGCACTTGTGCTTATATTCCTCTTTGTATGTCGTACAGTGTGGTTATTTGTTACACATTGGGCATCTTGCATGTAGTGCGTCAATTAGTTCATTACTACCGATTTTATCTCTATCGATTCGCTGTTCCACGTGGTTAATAGTCACTTGGTCAATAAATTTCGCTGTCCATCCGGTCTATTCAATTCAAACTTACGATTATTACGATTATTAGAAATTTCCCGAGGTCATTGCCAATACAGTAGGGTAGTCACCCATCCAAGCTGAGATGGCGTCATCGGCTGTTGTACCTN
>CAUHTR010006155.1:0-21562 GCA_959609185.1 Schmidtea polychroa
ATGGATTTCTATTAAAGCCATTTTTATGTGTTGCAATTTAACAAATGGTTTTTGGATGAAATATAGAATAAAATAAAATTGCAATAATTAAAATATAATTTTTGTGATTTTTTAAACATGTATTGTCTGTTTTATAGTACTGATTTATCAAAGTCTATAACAAATTTTAATAATGTGTTTTATTATAATGAACCAGTTTGTCTATTGTTTCTAGTTATTTGACTAATATGGCTGAACAGTAGTATGGTCAATTCTGACTACTCGTGTCTGTGTGCGAATGCATGTTTTTTTGGTAGCAGATACGAGTAGTTGAGTTTGTAATTGTGTATGCTTTTGATTGCTGATTATTTAATTCTTCGATTCTTCTTGAACGTATTGGGCCTTTCGGGAATTTTGTGGCGAAAAATAAGTTTTTTTATTCGTTGGAATTTAGTTCTTTTTATTCAAATTTTTGGTTTCAAAAGAAAATGAAAAGAGATGTTATCATTCTGATTATTGATAATGAATTGGAAATGTTCAAAACTGGATTTGCGTTGGGTGGAGAGGGGTTGATGCTTCAAAACCTGTGTTTTCTCAATTTTTGATCAACCAAGACATCAAGAAGTTAATGTTGGTATAGGTCAAAAAGATAGCTATGAGGCTCAATCTAAGAGAGGTATTTTTTTACTTTGAATTATTCAATTGAAGCACGGTATTGTTTCAAACTGGGATGATATATATGCATTTTACAGTGAATTGAGAATTGCACCAAAAGAGCATCCAGTTCTTCGTAACGAAGTGCCACTGAATCCAGAAACTAACAGAGAAATAATAAATCAAATCATGTTTGAAATATTTAATGTTCCTGCTATGTATCTCACTATCCAAGATATTCTGTCACTTTATGCTTCAGGAAGAACTATTGGCATTGCTTTAGATTCCAGAGATGGTGGAACACATGCTTTGTCATTTTATTAAGTTTATGCGTTGCCTCATGCAATTTACAGAATGGATTGTTTTGAGAAAATTTTGAAAAATTATTTGAAGAAAATTAAACAGTAATACCTTATACAGTCCGAAACATATTTATTCTCAAATACACAATATATCACTTTTCTCAAATTTTTACCGAGAGCAGAATAATATGTATTGGCAATTGTGGCTTTGTTGACATCCAAATAAAAGATTTTATCAAAAGTGTAAATGTAAACAAAACTTATATATGAACAAATATTTTCCAATTCAATAATTCTGAATAGAACCCTGTCAAAATATATTTGATAACAAACTTATACTATAACAATTTGAGAATATTACACAAAAATTACAAATCATTTTCATTATTATGAGATCTACAAATTTAGTAAACAACATATCCTATTGCCGATTCTCGTTTTGAGATAATTGACTTTGATTCAAATCAAAATCATGGTGTGGAATCTGCGGCCTCCGGAGCCTTATCGAAATAAATCTTAATTTATATAAAAAGCCTTGAATTTGGAGGATTTAAAAATAAAAATACTTGTAACTACTGAATTGTATATACACCGTACTGTACAAGCAACCCGCCGAGTGCAAAGAACGAAATATAAAAGTCAATCATTCACACCCATAAATACAAAACGTATGTAGACGAATAAATAAAATTATTGAGCACTCGTTTGTGAAATGATTTCTTATTTGCATCAATTTTTCGATTCAGAAATAATAAACATTTTCCAAAATATTTCGTACTGGACTTTTCAAATCTGGATACTCATTATAAACATTGTTTTAATTACTAATTGTATTTAAACAAAAAATGAAAAAAACATGAAATTAATTAATGTTAAAATACTTTTTGATTGCGGCCCCATTGGAGGGGATAAATTTCAATGTGACCCATGGAAATAAAAAGGTTCCCCACCCCTGGGAAAGACTGATGTAATTGAAAATTATTAATATTTGAAAGATTGTGTTTACCAAATTTCATTTGAACAATTTTTTAGCAATTTATTTTGATTTATAAATTTTAATATTCAATAGAAAAACAAAAAATAAAATGTTGCGTAAAATTTAGCGTAAAATTGCCGAAAATGATCAAAAAATAAGATTTCAAAAATCATAACTATTAAAAATAAATTTACTTTTTCCCAAAAATTATTTTTTACTTTCTTAACTAAATATCAACAAATAAACGAAACCGCGACAAGATTAATAAAATTTCGATTAAAATTTAATAACGAATAATTTATTTTATGTTAATTTTTAAGAAATAATTCCCCGTTAACTCTCTAGTTGTTACATACAATGGGCGAATTGCGCTGATGGATTTAGTCAGTTGGGTAATTCGGTCTACGGTGAGGAGCAGTGATAGATAAATTTGACTCATTTCCGTGTATAACAAGTTAATTGTAACTAATTCTCGAACGATTCTGATTCTTTATTCTTTCTGATTAATTTCCACTCTAGTTTCGGTTTTTATTATTCATTTTTTCTTCCTATAATGAAATTGTAAAGTTTATTCAACTAGACATGAAACTAAAATTTTCAAAGCTTTTCCAGTGAAATGAACTGAAAAATCTGAAAAAAAAATTGGAAATTCGGTTTTTGCTGAATCTTTTATTATTTATTAAAAAATTCATTTTGTCACGAATTTTAGCATTTTTAATTTGTTGATGGATTGATTTATTTTCAAATGAAAAATTATGAATAATAAATAAATATATAATAAATAAATATATATTATAAAAAAATAAATAAATAAAAAATAGATTAATAGTTAATAAATATTAGAAAACAACCCTCAAACATACGTTTTTTAGTGTATATTCTATCAGTTGATTGCAGGAAAACTGTCGAAATATATTGTGAATCGTATGTTTGAGTAGTACTGTTAAATAATTAAATCATTTTTAAGTTTTTGTAATCTCCGGCTCATTGATATGGCGAATTTTGCATTTTATGTTAATTCTATGAAATTAATTTTTTTTTATACAAGTTATTAAAACTTACGATTTTCGAATTTGATCTGTTGTCATTGACCTTGAGTATAATTGACAATATATAAAGAAATTAAAAAATACAATAAATTAAAAAGTAATAATTCGAATAATATAGAAAATTTTAAAAATGGCATATAGAAGTGGTTATTGGAGGCTTTATTTAGAATATTTTGAAATATTTTATTAGGCTTCTAGAAACTAATTATAGAAGCTGTATAAAAAATTTAAAAATTTTTAGTTTGTGTCATTTTGGAATTTAAAATGTAAATATTTTAAATGTTTTTAATAAAAAAATTCATTATATTTACAACCAATGAGAATTAAGAGAAAGGAGGGTTTTAGGTTTTCACTAATATTGATAATATAAATATTAATAATAATAATAATAATAATATTGATAATAAATAATAATGGTTAAAGGTTTGTGTGTGTATGTGTGTGTAAACAAAATTTTAGGTTTTTTTTTCATTAATAATAATAATAATAATAATAATAACTGCCGCCCGTGTTAAAATAATACTTTGAAAGAAAATATTGAAAATTCAAAAAATAATAATAATGATACAAAGCATGTGCAATAATTTTATTATGTCTATGTTAAATAAGTCAACTTTAGCGTCAAAATAAGTTTTTAAAATATATTTATATTTTAAAATACCGCAACGTAATATATTTTTGTCCTACCCCTTCATTGATTTAAGTTGATCAGAATTTAATAATAATTTTAATAATATGCCCTTTGAGACATGTTAAATGTGAGTAGTACCTTTGTGACCATTACCCATATGAGCAGTACCCTTAGGGGGACAGAATATCTTGTCGGATAAACTCTAATTATATATAATTATAATAATAATAATTGGTAGAGGATAGACATTTCGAATGATACCCTTGCTTGAAACTCTGGCCTTATCTGACCTTTGGAAATTAAAAATATAATGACTCATATGTCTTTGTTTAAGATGATGAGTCATATGTCTTTGTTTAAAATAATGATTCATATGTCTTTGTTCGGTAAAATGTCTTTGTTATGTAATATGTCTTTGTTATATAATAGTTCGTTGTTTAATTGATGAGTCATATGTCTTGTTACGTAATTGTTCTTTGTTTAAATTTATTAGTCATATGTCTTTGTTCCTTAAATGTTTTTGTTAAGTAATAGTTCTTTGTTTAAATGATGAGTCATATGTCTTTGTTTGGTAAAATGTCTTTGACCTTAGTTTGACCTTAAAATTTGACCTTACCGTGACCTTAAAAAATTTACCCCCCCTCCCCCTGGAGGGGGTTATGACGTATTTTCCTTTGTTCCCGGGTCCACATGATAACCTACTGAAATAACATTCTCGAACATTGAAATCAAGCAGTCAGTCGAGGCTTTCTGTGCTGAAGATGCAAATTTGTTCACTGTCGATGCTGTTCTGTGGTTCATGTTAACAGAAATCAATAAATTCGATTGAGCAATCGGTCGTGAATTGTTCAATTAACTCACATTTCGTATTTCTTAACGACGAACTGTTCTGTCAGATGTTATCTATTTCCTTCGAAATCCATCCAAGAAGCCTGATATTGCTGAATTTATCGAGAAGTCGTTTGAGAAGAATATCATCAAATCATTGAAGGAAGTCTCTTTGAAATTCATCGATGACGTTGAAACGGAATAGGCTGAGGAATTCACATTCGAACAAAATCTCAAAATTGCAACGGAAGCTGGAATATCTTCGTCGTCAGCAAATAATTTGCAAATGAGGCAACAGACACAACAGTTTTCTATCCAAAACCAACGCTCACAACATACTATCCTCGAGAATGAGCTTAAGCGGTTCAAATCAAGTGGCAAGCGAGGAACTATGCACAAAAAACGTTTTCGAATCTGTTGAAAAAGCGTTGATTCTGAACGAGCATTCTCGCTTTCTGGTTTGTTTGTCACAAAACTTCTTTCTCGACTTGGCGCAGAAAGCATTTTCGCTCTGGCGTTCCTGAACTCGTTCTTCGCAAAATTGAGTAAAAAAATGCAATCGAGCCACAGCAGAGAAAGAGAAAGGCAAGTGAATCAGACTAAGATGATAAAACATGAAGAGTTGCAAATAATGTTTAATTTAATGGTTGAAATTTATCATTGATGTGTACGAAAACTCCAAATATTTCAATAAATGTTCGTCAAAATGATAATTTTACAAGTTTTAGTGTTCTCATATAATTTACAGGGATCCGATCCGAACATAAAATTTGCTCGGATACCCGAAGTTCCATTTTCATCGGAATTTGACATCCATACTGATAGGATGATTACACGAATACTTAAAGAACTGTTTCTAAAAATACAAATAAAATTATGTAAATAATAAAATTATATTTTTAATTTTTCAATACATTTTAAATACACCAATCCCTCGATTTACGCAGTACCATTTTATATTATTTTTTATGAACGCGTAAAATGGTTACCGCGTAAATCGAAGGGATTGGTGTATTCAATTACTTTTTTAAAAATTCAATACATATTCCTTTATAAGATTTAAAGTTGATTTAAATTTTATAAAATAGATAATTCGATAAAAATTATGTTTATAAATTTATTTCAAATAATTTTAAAAAAATATAGAATTTTCATTTCCAAAACTATACCCTTCGCAATTAAAATACATTTCCTTATCACGCAAATCGTAAAAGTGAGTTAGAACAAATTAAAACTATTATTGTAATTGCCATTTCGTCGTGGAGTTTTCCAATTAGAGTACATCGATTTAATTAAAACACTTTTTGTCGTTATGCTCAGCAAAAAGATAATTATAGAAAATACTTTTAAAATAAAAATTGTTTTAATATATAAAATTTGAGAAGAGATTTAAAGCATCAATTTTCATAAAAATTATCTGAAATGTGAATAAACAACAAAAACTGAGACTTATTTTATAAAATCTTTTTATTAAAAAAATGGTTTATTAAAATTATAGATTTTTAAATTTCATTTAATATTAAAATTAATAAAAACAGATCAAAAAGTTTAAAAAAAATTATGATTTCAATTGTAGTCATGTAAATGGTAAAACAATAAAGTGATAATTTAAGCATTTTGCTGCGAATAATGTATTTAATGAAAAGATTTTCGACTATAATTGACAAGGACTATCTGATAGTCGAAATATTTTTCATTAAATGCTGCTACCAAGAAATCATCATTTTATACATGTAAATGGTAATTAAAATAAAATTAATTAGCCAATTTGTAAAAATTACTAATTTTGAGTAAATTCTGTTTATTGTGGGCACTGTAATGCTGATATTTACATATTGCAAATAATATATTCGGTCCCGTCAAATTCGTTTTGACATTGATCTGATAGGTTAATGGCACTGCAAAAAAATTGTGAACCAACTGTGTCCGCAATATACATGTTTAACTATATTAAAAATAACGAGTTCATTTTTCTTCAATTAGTTTTCGACTATATAGATCAAAGGTGAAGAAAAGGATAAAAAGTTTTACTGATATAAAAATTAATTTTATTCTGTAGAAATTCACAACATTGCATCGTTTTTAAATGTTTCATCGATAGCAAGATTCTTTGGTGACCTACATAGGAATAGAGCATCGAAATTATAGGATCATTTTTATTTTAACCCATGACCAAAAAATACGAACTAATCCTGTCATGTAAGTCTTCTTATCCTCGTTATCATGTAAATTATTTCCAAAGTATCTTCTGCATCGAACTGTAGCGTATTCATACTTTCTGCTTTTTGCAGTTTTTGATTAATTTCTGGATATTTAATATTTTTAAAACAAACAGAAAATAACATCTGTTTTCAGTTATTGACTTATCATACTGTTTCTTTTAACATATTTGACAAATCTTAATAGTTAATGAAATATTATTCAAATTAGATATAGAAAAACTTTAAATAAAAATCTTTTTCCATAGACTGGTGTTCTGTATCTTATCATGTTTTTATTTCAATATAAATGATAATTTTTTTATATAAACTAAATCTTACGAAAGTGAGTTCCTGATTTATTATTTTATAGTACAAGAAAATAGTGTATTTATTATGTACACTTTATAAATTTTGGATGTTTTTTTTCTTTTTATATTATTTTATTCAATTTAAAACTATTAAACTGTTAAATATTAAAAAGTTTTATAAATAAAATTAAATAATTGCCATGATAACTCTAACTAAATTTAGGATAATATAATTTGAAATGGGTAATGTTAGAAAAATAAAAAAATTTATTTATACTAAATTGTATTTATTAAAATGCTTGACTATGAATCAGTAAATATATCAAAAAACATTGATATATTTACTGATTCATAGTCAAGCTTTTTATTAAATACAATGTCAATTGAAAAGAAATCAGTGGTGAAAATTGAAAAAAAGTTCTTATACTAAATTATTATTAATTATCATTTTATTATTATTTTATTTCAATTATTTATTTAATTTAACGATAGATGATGCAAACTTATTGTTCTTAATCACATAAGATTATTTGGCAACCTAAACAATTCAAAAACATCAAAAAATATCTGTCTTCAGGAAAAATCAGCGTTGCACCTTTGATTTTTTTGCCTCGATTAATACAAAAAGATTCCAAATAATCTTTATTTTAATAAAAAACAATCATTTTGCTAATTTTTACAGACGAATTCCATTTTTACTATACATTTTCCACAAACTGTTGACATTTTGTACATTTATTATTAGATTGAGTTTTTTACAACAATTATTTGGAACATTTTCCGTATGTCTTATCTACTCAATATTGTCGAATTTGGTATTGTACCTAGATTAGATCTGTTGGGGTTAGTATTAAATCCAATACAATACATACATACAGACGAGCCGCCAGTTGGTCGACGAATCTAGAGAGAAATTAACTGAAGAAGGCAGTCAGCCATCCGAGGACGAAATCTAGTAATTGGAAGCAAAGTTTAACTCTCGTAAGAAAAGTTGATTGCTCCTTGGGTTGTAGACCTTAGCGACTAATATATATTGGATAGAAATGTACAAATCTAGTGACGAATTGTAATTTTAATTGAAGTGTAATAAAGTTACTCTGTGTTGGGTTTCGATTTATTTGTTTAAATAAGAACTCGAGGAGTCAGAGAAAAGTGATTTGCAAAATAATAACCCAACAGATCTATTCGAATCTAAGCTAACCCTTTCTAGTATTTTAGAATGGCTTTGCTGTAGTTTCTAAAGGTAATAAATCATTTTGTTTATGTGTAAATGATATTTTATCAACTTAACCCTTAAACCACTGAAATAGAATTACGAGGAACCGAAGTTCTCAACGAAACTGACCGTTACAAGCAAACTATGTGTTTGATCGTGTTGAAACCTACAAGTTATGGTCGGGAGTTTTACAGACGAAAAACGGTCTTACTGGTTGGAACGCGAAAATATTTTGATTTGAATCAAATGGGGTTTTTATGATGACCGTTTGTAGACGGTTTTAGTGGTTAAATAAAATAATTTATTAATAAAATAATTTATTAATTAATCTATTAAAACAATGTTATTATAAACATAACATAATTGTATAAAAACTTCTTGACTGATTTATCTTAATTTTAGGTGTTGGTTATTAAATAGGAACAACCTTTTATAACATTTTAGCTTTCGCTGTTAAATCATAATATAATAATTGATATTATAACTGGTAAAAAAAAATTCTTCGTTTTCAAAATGAAATTTTCAAATACACCTAAACCTCGATTTGCGTCTTTAATTAATGTTTGTCAATTCAAAGTTGCGTCGTAAAAATTTCAATTTACATTGTTAAATTTTAATAATTTTTTAAGATGTAAAATTTTCAGGGACCACAAATAAGATTTATTTTCAAATAGATTTAAAAGTTTAAAATGAATTAAAGGATTTAAAAAATTATCAAATGTAAAAATTATGATTTTTATGAATTTACCTAACTTTTGTTTTAATTTAATAATTTTTTATTTAATGTACTGTTTCTTTATGAAAAATAAAGTTTTTGCTGATATTCATACACTTATGATATAAAAACATGTTTTTATTAATAACTTTTGGTTTTTTTCATGAAATTTACTACAAGATACAAATTAATGAAAAACTGGTATAAACACATACGATAAATGATTTCGATTTGCGTCGTCTTTCTACCGTCCCAATTAACGACGCAAATCGAGGTTTAGGTGTACTGCAAAATTGATCTTTTCGAAATAAAAATAAAATGGTTTAAATGCAAAAAAATAACATAATTAATATTTACTTAATTCCAATAATGTGGATTTAAAGTTATTAAGCGTTATTGGTTAATGGCGTGATGTGGCAGTGAAAAAAGATTAAGTTCTAAAAACCAGATGTTTTTTGATTTTTTTATTAAATTTTTTTGAACATATTAAGTTTATTCTGATGAACAAATGCAATTTACTTAAAATGTGGGTTAAGATGGTCTATCCGACAACCTGCCGACAAAAATTGTGTCGGATAAAAGAAGTTTTACTGTAGTAACAAAATTGTTTAAATAATTATTTAAAATAATAAATAACGCAATCGAAGAAATATTTATAATATATTTTTATAAAAAGACAATAATAATTATGTTAAAAAGTGATAATATAGTTTCTAAGTGTACAATTGTGAAATTTAATGATGTCAACACAAAATAATAGACAATCTATAACCATTGTAATACGATTTTTTATGCAATTCCGGAAACTGGTTTCCCAACATCATATTTCATTGACAATTCTCTCATTCGGTCATTTCGAAATGAGCTTATACGAGCATCAACCTAAAATGAAAATATGATAATTAAAATAATGAGAAAAAACGGCGCCTTTCCCATTTATAATTTAATAGGAATTAGATTATATATTAGAATATATAAATAATAATCATTTAATATAATTATTTATATAATTATTCACATGATGTAGCGATGGTTATTAAATTATTAGATAATATATTATAATTTTGAATAACAAAAATTTTAATATAATTTTAATAAATTTTAAATAATTAAAGAAAAAAATATTTTAATGATTGTTAATTTTTGATTATACAGTAATCCCCCTTATGACACGGTAGATTGGTTCCGTGTTATAGGAAAATTCTCTTACAACGCGCTCGTATGACCCCGTATAACGTGTTATGTACAAATGATTCACATTTAACTTTTCTCGTTAAAGGGATTTAAATTGAATATTAAGGAAAAACTAAGTTATGAACGAAATATGTGCGTTTTATTAAAAAATAAACTAAGAACATTTTAAATAAAAATCTTATACAAATGTAACTAAAAAACAGTTAATTTCAAATAAATTACATAATTATGGTTGCCAGATTTTCACCAAGACAAACCGGGACGTCTGGCAACACTAGTAACTATATAAAAAATTAAAATAATAAACCAAGTATAAATATAAAAATCAATAAACTCACATAATTATTAAATAATTTAATAGCTTTAAATATTGTAAATAAAAGAGTAATTTTCCCACGACGGCTACAGATTAAATTAAACAAAAACAAACTACCCAACAGAAAAAGTTTCATATTAAAACCCATCGAACAAGAAAGCTAATTCGAAAAATAGAAAGTGTGATAAATAAACGAAACTTTGGAGGCAGTTGTCCTCCAAAATTTTTAATTTTGTTTGCAATATTGCAATGCAAAAAAACCGGGACAATTGAGCGTCCCGAAGACCTCTTTCGGGACACCGGGACAATGATCTCAAAACCGGGACGTCTGGCAACCTTATACATAATTCCAAAAACGTTTTATTACATGTTTATTCGCTGTCGGAGCTATATGAAAAAAAACAGTTCCACCAGATATCTTTTTTTAATATAATGTTCAAAGGTTTTTGTTATTTTATAACAATTCAAAAACTAGGAACACAAATTTAATAAAATAATTTAATTTAATTCTATAAGAACACAATGTGCAAACGTATAAACATTATAAACAGTACAAATCATTATAAATTTTGTAGTACAGAAATATAACGTGGGAATTCCCCGTGTTATATGGAGGAAAACACGTGTTATGGGAGTAACGTGTTATAGGGGGATTACTGTATATCTATGAATCACGTCGCAGTAAAAATTACTTTTAATGAATTTGATTCATTCAATTTATTATTTGAAAATATGATATAAAGTATTTATTTTCTTTTGCTTAATGCGTTTTAATCGACAGATTTTCCATATTTCACATTTACTTTTTATAAGAAGAAATAGTAACAACCTTTGCCTAAAGGATATCATAACTGTAGTTACAAGTATAATTAATAATGAAGAAAAAAACCATTTAATTTGTTTCTTTTTAATAATAATTTACTTTTCATTAGCAATGTAATCCATTCATTTTAATTAACATTCGAAACATTAAACAGTTTGGTAAATTAGCAATATATGACAAAGTTTTATGGTTCACAGATTTCAAAAATTGTAATTTCATTTTTAGATATTTTGAAATATTTACATTTTAGAAAATATATCAGAATAAAATTATTTTATTGTATTATTTTACTAATAAATTTCAAAATTCAACAAAAAAATCTCATTGTTTTGTAAAGGAAATTTTAGACATATTAAACAGATCAATGATATTTTTACAATATATTATACATCATTAAAATGGCATCAAAAAATTATAGTGAAATCCTTGTAAAAAAAATTCACTTTTGTTGAAGTTTTCATTAAAAATAGAAACTCATGCATTTTATATGCGAGCATGAGTATTATATATTAATTTTAGACAGATTAAATTATTTATTTTATAATATAATATATGCAATAATATTCCTGTGGAAGCAAATTTGTTTAAAATATTTCTAAATCAAGAGTGTGTAGTAGTGAAAGACGTTTTGAACATCGACCGGTTTTTATGACTAGAAAATCAGCTCAGAAAATTCAATTTTACTATCATGCGAAAGTTGATAAATATTTTCTAAAATCGTACATTAACCCTTAGAGAACTGGAAGTGTCTATCGGACACATTTTAAAATTTAAATTTATGTTTAGATATCAAAATGGCATTGCCGAAAATTCGTGAATATCAAAAAAAATATCGATAATTATTATTCATTGTCAAAAAATTTCTAATAAATACAATGTTAATTAAAAAGAAATCAAAGGGAAAATTGAAAAGTTCTTATAATATTAGAAAAAATTTAAGTTCGAACATCTGTGTAAAAACATTAAGTAAAATCATCTATGAAAAAACTAGAAATTGTTTTTATAACTGTAAATTTTGTAAATAAATAATATAGAAAGATAATATTTTTTCTGATCTTTTTAAGGTAAAAGAAAATTGATCAACTGTCATTTAACAAAAAAACTTAACATATGTCATCATCTTAAATTTGTCAAATAGACTAAATAGATTCACATGTCACAAATTAGCATTTCTTCCAGACTTTTCGACTTCAAAATCATATTTGTATAGTCTCTAAGGCATAAATTCTTGAGCAGCTTCAAAAGAATTTATGGGAGAAATGAATAATAATGAATTTATTTAGACTAAATATTATTGAATAATACTTTGTAAATAATCTGTATATTGTTTTGTTTTCTGCGATTAGAATTAATATCTTTTGTATGCTACATGTAGGTTTATAAATGAATATACAAGATAATAAATATTTATTTAATCAAATTCAGAAACCGGTTGTTTTCCTATTATTTAAACAAACTGCTTGTGACAAATAATCTAAGTAATCAATTATAATATCAATAATAAATATTCATGTTTACTTAGTATTTAACTAGGTTTTTCTCGGGCACCCTTTTTTTCAAAACCCCAAGTCCTTCAAGTGAATCTTATTGCATGCGTTCGAATTAGTGTGTTCGAAAACCAAAAATTGGTATGTAAATTGGTATGTTCAGTAAAAAGAATGAGTAATTAATTTTCAGTTCATAAGAATGATTTATTTATTACAAAATTTCTCTATACACAATATTGCGCGTGAAAATACGATTGTCGTTGAGTAAATGACCTTGTTGAGGATTTGGCTCAATTTTGATATTGACTTGATTTGCATTTCGAAAAATTTATTTTTAGACTTACAAAAAATTACCCAAGAACTTCTAAAAATTGATTGTCTGTGCTAGAAAGAAATGATCAAAATAAAACTAAAAATGTTAAAAAATCATCAATAGACTTAGGGTTCAAAAGAAATAAAATTTAATTTCTCTTACCGAAAATATAGTGGAATCTTTTTAACAAAGAAATTCAGACTTTTTTAATCAAAACTGAAAATTAAGGCCTTTCTGGTTTACTTTAGATAATAAACTAATGATAACTACTTACAATTGTAAGTAGTTATGATTAGTTTAAAATAATCATAGTAAGCATTGAGAGTTACAGAATCAGTGAGTGAGTGAGTAACTTGGGCTTTTATAATATTTAATAATTTAATATAAAATTAATTGATATTTAATTTAATTAACTCCCTTATTTTATTATTTATCCAGATTATAGTTTTTGATTTTCAATCAGAAATATTTAAATTTTTATTACTATAATAATTTTTGTGTTTTATTTTCTTTCAATATCATACATTATTCTTATAAAACAAACAAAATTAATTTAGATTTTTAAAATTAGATATTAAGTATTTATTGTTCATATACTTCAAGTTTCTGACAGTTCAAAGTGGCTAATAATTGAATTTACAAGAATAATAATAATAGTGATTTATTAATATTACCTATTATTATTACTATTATTATTGTTAGCAGCAACGGAATCAAATTCATTTTCGGTATCCATTAATAAAATCATTTAAATAAAATTTATTATACATTTACAAACTGCGCTTTTCTTTTAATTTTGATGCCGATTTCAATGCTGGTTTAATTTATTAATTAAGTAATAATAAAAATTTTAAGCTTACTTTAATTTATTAATTTAAATGTTTATAAAAAATTTATGTAATTTGATAAATACATTTTAAATGTTTATTAGTAATTTTTCCATTTTGACTTAAACGTGAATTCTACCCTTTCAGTTATATTTAAGTGATAATTTCCTGGCAGAAGTATTAATTAAATATTAAACAAGTAAATGATAATAAACGCCTTTTCCTGCAAAGTATATATTTCATTTTACTGAATATATATATTGCAGCAAAAAGGCTATTATTATCATTTACTTGTTTAATATTATTATTATTGCTACTACTTTTATTTTTATAATTAATTATTTTTAAGAAGTAAATTTGAAATATACCTTGTTTCTAAATCGTGGCATTATCCATAATTCTTTTTCCGGAGCTGGAACCATGTATGTCCTTAACAATGAAGACCGAGTATCACTTGGTTTAAAAGATTTTATCATCTAGTTAATAAAAAAATTGTTAATAATACAAAAATTTAGAAAATAAATTTTTTTTATTTTAATTTAAATTTTTATCATGATTTTCATTTTATGCGATAAGTTCTCTCATTTTTATTTTATTTCTTAAAATTGTTGATAAGAAATTTTATTACAATTAATTGTATTATTGAAATGATTAATATAGAAAATTGTACTCTAAATTTATTCTGATATAATGCTAACCCGGCGTTATGGGCCATGCGAACCGTATTTTGTCAAGCATCGACCTGCCTGAAAGGCATGATAAATAAATAAATTACTTGGGCTTGCGTCTGTTTTTGTTAGTAAATAAGTAGTAAAGGGAAAACAACCAATAGACATTAACTTAGCTGTTATGATTCCAGAGTTTTGAATACAATTTTTTGTTAGTTTTGAAATAAAAGATAGCAGATAATGATAATATGTAAACAACGTAATTTTTGTTTATTTCAACACTAATGCATATGTAATTTGAATTTGAATAATTAAAAAAACTTAATAAAATTAAATAAAATTAAATGTGCAAGTGTAAAATATCGAATTTATGTAAATTCCATTAATATTAGCAATAATGTCGAAATTGTTTTAAAATTAATTTAGAAGGGATAATTTAATTTAATAAAAAATTGAATTGTTATTTGCTATTCTGATTCTTAAATTTAGTCATATTTTACAAGATCTAATATGGTGTCACGAGCAGTGGAAATACTGAAAAAACCCGGAAAGATCATATTACCAGGGTTAAGGAATAAGTGAACATATTTAGTCAATGCCAAGAATATATTTTACAAAATCTAACAAATAAAAATAATTGCATTGATACTTTACCTCACAAATTTCCCAACAATTGCCTACTTGTATTTAACAGTAAAACAATATTCAATTTCAAAATAGTGTTGGTGGGTAAAGTTTATGAAGCAGTTTTTAAAACCAGCATCATATTTGAAGTTCTTACATTAAAGATCATCCATTCCAAGTATATAAATTAAAATTTAAGAAATAAACTCAAAAAATCCTAACCCTACTAGTCGTACATAATATTTAAAAATACCCGTAATTTTTTAGAAATATCTACATTTTATAGAAAAAGGGTTTAATTAAATGAATGATATACATAACTAGAGTAAGAAACAATTTTTATTCTAAAAAGATTATTTTATTATTTATTAAATATAATTTTATTGATTTTTTTTGAAAATTTTAATTATTCATAAATTTATTATTTGCATATTTGGATAGTAGTTGTTATAAGTAGTTGAGTATTTTTAAAACTTTACAATTTTTTGAAATAACTTTTTTAATTTTTCATCAAAATAATCTTAATAATGTAGATTATTCTGATAATTTGTGTAATAATTATTTATTTTTCTGTCCAAACTTGATCTGTTTTAATTTTCTAAAATTTCATATTCATTAGAACTAAGGATAATTTTTCCATTGAAAATTTTAGTAATTTTTAAATACTGATTTTTTTAGTTATTCAAATTTATGCTGTATGTTAAAATCGACTAATAATTTAAACAAAAAATTGTTGAAGAGAATTGATAGATACGATGTAACAATTACGTACTGGTATATCTAGCAGAAAGGTTTACCAGTGAACAGGGTCGGCCAGAGGCCAGTGTAAATCATGCGGCAATACAATGCCCCGCGTCGTTCCCGTTTTTAAATAAAATGTTATTAATAAAATATTTTACGTTTTGGTCTTAAAAACAGCGACTGCCAATCAAAAAAATCCAAACGAATTTGTTGGTTGAAATACCTTTGAATTAAATATCTCAATCTGAAGGTAAGTGCTCGATATATATATATATATATATATATATATATATATATATATATATATATATATATATATATATATATATATATATATTAATTAATTAATCAGTTGGAGAAGAAGGATGATCAGAAAAGAGCACAGAAAAAAAGAAATAAGAAGAAAAGAAAATTTTAATTCTATAACTATATTCATCTTTGATAGTCCGATATATATTGAAGGATAAAGACATTGAATTAGTTGACTAAAATGTTGAAGATGGATGGCTTTACAATCAGTGTAAGTGATTTATGCATTGTATTTTACAGAATTTCAGTTCATTTAATAAAAGCTAGGTGTCATGAGTTAACGGTCTACATAAAATACTATTAGAATAATTCATCAAATATTTAGTATTCGATATTCGAATACTTTTTATCATTATTCGGCGAATACGAGTTAATGATTATGAATCGTGATTTAGTTTTAAAAATGTATGCTTTTTTAATTGAATTTTAGAAAATTACGATAATTCTAAGAAATGTCGATATTATGTAATAAATTCAAATTTTTTTGTGTTTTATTACTAAAACTGATCTAAGTAAGCCAACCATTTAAATATAAATTCAAAATTAAAATATATTTCATACGCAATACACATGATTAAAAAAGTGACAGTTTAACATAAAATGTGGTAATATAAAAATGCATAGATTGATTTAAATTATATTGATTAATTGTTTTAACGAAATAAGTTATTAACATAAATATACCAAACAGTAAGATTCATTAATACAATTATTTAGAAAGATTTTGAATTTCACATTTTTAGTCTAAACGAAATTCTGCTGAGGTTTGGGATTTTTTTAAAAGAAATGGAGATGTAGCTTTATGTACAAAATGCTCACACAGGGTAACATGTAAAGGATCTACCACAACACCCATGTTGAACCATTTAAAACTAAAACATAAGCTGGATCTTATCAGTATATGCTCAAAAGACTGCAGCTCCAGTTCAAAAAAAATGTACACCAACAATAATCCAAATATTCTTAATTTTATGAAGAGACAACAGCTAAATGAAATTGTGGCAAGATTAGTTTCTGAAGATGGTTTCACAGTAAACGCAATAACAAAAAGTTCATTCATAAGGCAATCTATTTTAGATAAAGGCTATAATCTTCCAAAATATCCATCAAAAGTAATGGATTTAGTAATTTCTTATTTTACAGAGCAAAAGGCCACAATAATTGAAAATATAAGTAAAAAATTAAACAGTGGTGAAAGATTCAGTCTGACTCTCGATGAGTGGACAAGTCTTGCCAACAAGCGATATTTCAATATTAATATTCATTGTAGCAAATCAGTTTTCATCAATTTTGGGCTAGTTCGAATAATTGGAAGTTGTGATGCCATAGAAAATGAAAAAATCGTCAACTAATCATTTGAAAGAAGTTGGAGTAATTTTCGAAAAACATATTGTTGCATCGAAAACTGACGGTGCTAGTGTTATGTGTAAGTTTGGGCGTGAAAGTCCTGCTCACCACGTGCAATGCATGATTCATGCCATTTCATCTGGCTGTAATAGATATTTTCTACAATAATAGCAAGAAACTGGATTTTCGTGAAGAAATATGTGATGACAAAATTAGTTCAGAACTTTCAGAATTCGAATGGATGACAATTCCAACGATTTTGAAAATGGTGAATTTGTTTTTGAAAATTATGATAAAAACCATCGAATTATTCTTCAGCCAAATTACAACAAGACAATAAAAGAAGTTCGAAATGTTGTAGATTTCTTTAGACGATCACCCACTAAAAATAGTATTTTGCAGCGATATGTAAAACAAGAATTGAAAAAGGAAATAGGTTTGATAAGAGATATTAAAACCAAATAGAATTCTCTTGAAGCTATGATTGAGATATTTATCATGCTGTATACCTGTATAAAATCAGTCTGACTAAATTGAATGCTATTGAAAAAGTTCAAAATAATTTGGTTATTCTTACGGATATGTTGGCTGTTCTATCTTCCATTAAATGGTGCTGTTGAAGCACTAAGCAGTAAAGATTCTATACTATTATCTTGCAAAAAAGATAGTAATTTTTTAATGAATAAATTGACAGAAAGAAACTTTGCACTAAGTTTAAATTTCAAAGAGGTTTTACTCAAATGTATGAGCCAGAGAAGGCATAAACCGATGGTGTCACTTTTGATGTTTCTGCACAATTTTTCTTCATCAAAAGAAAATACATGGTTTCCGTATTCGTCAAGAAACGTCACATTAGCATATGCCAAAGAGCTAATGAAACGATTATTTCCAAAAGAAGAAACTGCACAGCGAAGTACTGATGAAGAACATGCACAAACTTTATGTATTCATGATGAACCTGAACCTGAAACTACATCACTATCAGTTTCCGATGAGTTGAATTTAGAAATACAAAAAAGCAAATATTCTGTAATGGCAATTAATGGGGATGATTTCAATTCTTTTAACAGAGAATTTCAACTTTATGAAGCCACTGGAATTAGATAAAAAATATGGATTTATTATATATTGCCTTTCTAACAGTGAAACCAACATCAACGGAAAGCGAACGAGTATTTTCAACATCTGGAATTGTGGTGTCAAAATTGAGAACAAGATTGAAAGATGAATCCGTAAACGTTATTGTATTTTTTAAGAGTTTGTTTCAGTCTCAATTATTATGATAAATAAACGATTTCAATAAATAACTGCTTTTTTCTTTAAATTTTATATTTTTAGGATATTGTTGAATTATTCGAATGATTCGAATGATTCGAATAGTTAAAAAGTTTTTAGTCGGATATTTGAATATTCGAAAAACACGAAAAACAACTCCATATGAAGAAATTTAAGTGAATCTCTATTGGCAAGACTTATATTATTTGTGTAATTTCTCATAATTTAATTAAAAAGTAAAAAAATGAAATAATAATTTTAAATTCTAAATGCATAAATCATTTAATTTATTTTAAAGTTAAAAATCTATTTTATCTCTTTAACCCAGTGTTGTCCAAACTGTGTGCCGTGAAATTTTTTTTAAAAAAAGTCAAAAAAACCCTGTTTTTCCAAACAACTTAATAAAAGGAAATTGAATTGTGGATATTATAACAGTTATTTCAAATTTAAATGTTAATCAGTCAATTAAGTGCGAAATTTATTTGTTTACAATCATATTTATATTTCTTACTAGAAATATTGACTATCTAAAATACGTAAGCAGCTTAATTATGTTTATTTAGAATCTTAAATATTAAATAATAACATTTTTTAGTTTATAAGTTTTTCATTTCTTATTAAAAGATTAGTAAAAGTGCAATAAAAACAACACTGCTTTAACCAGTGATCGACTATTTGCAATTTTTTTCTTTTCATAATTAATAAGACTTAATTAATTGAAATAAATAAAGTAAAAGCAACGGAAAATGATTGCAATTGCAAAAGTAAAAATACATAAAATCATTTCAAAATAATGAAGGTTCATAAAAATTGTAAATCAAAAATCAAACTAATTAATTAAAAATATTATTTACACATTAATCCTCGTAAAATAGAAAGCAAATTTCAATTTTGGAATTAGAGAGATTAAGGAGTAATACGTATAGAATTAAGAGAGATATTATCTTTTTAATCGAGTTAGTTTTTTTAAGGAAACTTCGTGAAGAAAAACTCTCCCATGATAATTAATGAAAAATAAAATTACATAAACGTTGCTAATTTGATTTCAGATGTCGTTTTAATCGAAAACAGGAAAGAATTACCCGAACTGTAATTAACTGAAATAGTGTTGAAATTTATATTAACTACATGTCAAATTTGTAAAAACGAAAGATTTCCTGAGTAAGGTTTACCAAATTGTAGGTTTAGGAAGAAATTTGGTTGTCGTAAAAACTTATGTCTCGATTTGAATTTAATTTTGAATCAAAATTGAAAATAAAATTATGTTGCTATTGAAATAACATTTAAATATTTGATGCATAACACATAGAGTCAAGCTTGAATTTTATTCCTATCATGTTAGTTGTAGCACTTTTTTGTATTTATAACATCCATAATTTAAATCGCAAAATATTTATTAAATTCAAAGCAATAAAAGCTTTTCAATGTTCAAATAAATCTCCGTGAAAATTTTCATTCATCATAGAGTAATGTAAACAAAATCTGTAATTTAAAATAATAGAATGCATATAGAATGAAGCGCTTCATGTTTTCTTTCGCAAGATACTGTTAGGGTAAATTAATTCTTTTGTTTAAATAATATCTATAATAATAAGATTTTTGAATTATTAATACAATAAGAGATTGCTCGATAAAGAAAATTGTTATTTATTAGAAATATTTTTAGAATTTCATTTAGTGTTATAATATGTAAACGCATACAATTAGTGTATACAAATGCCTGCATGTTTAATTGATTTAGCTTCTTTAATTTGTGATGTGTCATAATTGTAGAATGTGACCACGTATAGTCGTGGTGAAAGATGACACCCTTGCGATTGATTAGTTCTCGTCGTTTTTTAAAGATCGAGTTTAAATTTTGTAGCTGTTCACAATATCTCTAACCATTATTTTTGGTTAGGTTTCAACAACTCGTAAAAAATAATACCTGTTTCGACCGATTTTGGGATCGCGTGTGTGTGCGCATTGTAGTTAAAATTGTTTCTTGTTTGTGTGCGCACACAGATGCGGATAGGGTTATTTTTTGTACTATTTTGGAATTATTTAGAATTTATTATAATTGGTTTCAAAATTGATTTGAAATCTTGTAATTTTCTTTTTGATTGTTTTTGTTTGAATACTTGGGAAAGATGTCAACGGAAGTTTATTTTGAATTTAATGATGAAGATAAAAAAGATTGAATGCTGAAAAGAAAGTATATATCTGATTCTACTCCATTTGTCAAAAAATATATTGATGAAAGATTCGAATTGTCTCTATGAAATTATTAAATTAGTTGTTCAATGTTGAAATGATGCCAATGCTGCTGTTCGAAACTAACGTTATGGAATTGCGCTCAATGAATATTTACGAGGATTAAATATATTATATGCTATGCAGTTAGAAACTGATGACGAGGAGAAAATTCGATGGGTTTATGTTGTGAAATTATATATGAATATGGCTCATAATGAGTTGAAATTAAACCGGGTATTATCTGCAATCAAATGTTGCAATAAGATGCTTGCTAGGCAGTCTGTGAATGGAAAATCCCTTTATCGAAAAGGAAAGGGTCTGATGACTATTTTAGAATCTGAAGCTGGTATTTCAAAAAATGGTCAAACTCGAGAGCATGCTTCGTTGGCTTATACACTTGGTGGTCAATTCTGAGTTTAAGCATCGCGTCTGTGTACGTTTTGTTTTCGTAAATCGGATTTTTATGTGTGCGCACACAGACGCGAACAATGTGTTTTTGAAATTTAGTTGTTTAATTTTCGATTTGGAATTTAATTTCTGAATT
>CAUHTR010006156.1:0-21550 GCA_959609185.1 Schmidtea polychroa
TTTTTTACTTAATAAAAATTCTCAAGTGTTGAAATTGGTTGAAAAATTGTGCAAATCGATAAAAAATATAATAATTAATTTATAAAAATAAAATGATACCTTCATATTAAATCTATTTTCTAATGGCATTGGCAGGACATGAAAGGTTGACAACATTTATTTATTAGATCAATAAAATATATATTTACATTGTCTAGTAGAGTGAGTGTTTAGATAAAAATATAATTAATCAGTAACGACAATCTTAGAAAAGTGAAACGGAATTTGAATGATTACAAATAATCATGATTAGAAATACGTCAAACACATTAGAAAATCCATTCAAACTTCATCAAGCGTAAATTAGGCTATTTCTGATACAACAAGAATTTCCCTGGCAACAAGGCCGTCGAATCTTTAGGCCTGACAATAGACTGCACTCTAGACTCACTGGTGCATCGAGACAATTTACGAGGTTTTCTCGGATCTAGACTTTTCATGGATTCGGTTAGAGGTTCATCAACATAACCAGGATCCTTAAATGCTTTAACGAAATTTAAAATTCGCGGTTCAATAAATGAATCAACTGAATTGTGGACGATAAATCTTTTGACAATCATTTAATATTGGTGACAACGGTAACGAAGAGTTGTCATCTTTGGAATTATTATGACACAATTTGCGCAATATTGAATTGGAAAAATAATCTTGAGAAATGGACATGGAAGCTCCACGATATTGGTTATTTACATTGTATGACTAAATATTATTATTCTTTTTACGGAAATTAATATTTAAAAATATTCGAAAAAAAATATCCACGGAATATTTATATTATCGGCAAGTTCTAAAACTCCCTTTTTAAAACTTGAAAAAGGACAAATATCCAAAAATAGGAATTGCAATATCTTTTATTTATTTAAGAAAAATTATTCATAAATAAATAATGAAAATGAATGCTAATCGAATTTCAAAAAGCCGATCCGAAAATAAGTTTCAAATTAAACAATTAATCTTGATTTTTATTATTATTATTATTATTATCACCATAATTCAAATAAATAGTTAGGCCATTTCCGCAGTGGTTATTAATAAAATTATATATATATATATGACTTGAAGTAACATAATTATTTAATTAATCAAATTAAAATATTTTTAGAAAATGAATTTTAAAAGACAATATTTAATATTTTAAAATGTTTTTAGAAATAATTCCGCAACCAGCGAATTATCATAAAGTTTTTATTATTATAACTATAATTATTATTATCTATAAAAATTTATAATATAAAACTTGGGACTGATTTTTATATAAAAGTATAAGATCGATGTTTTTTTGATATTCACGAATTTTCGACACAGCCTTTTCTACTCTCTCTCTCTCTATATTAACTTCGCTGATGTATGTTTCTATGTGCCACGCAAATTTTGTGAGGCCAAATTAAGCTACTTTCCGTGATCGGATTGAGCTGAAATTTGGCAAGTACATTCGTTGCCGAGAACACTGCATGCTATCAAAATTTCAGGTTGATTTACAAAAATATTGATATGTTGATATTAATATCGTATTAAAGAGATAATTATATCTATAATATGTTGATATTATTATCGTATTAAAGAGATAATTATATCTATAATATGTTGAAATTAAGAGAGTGAAATATAGAGAGTTTCAGAAACCATGTTTTTATGATTGATTTTTTCAGTATAATAATTCTTAATATTTACTATTTCATAGTGTTGTGATTAAAATTTTAAAAATCCTTATTTAATTAAAACCGTAATGATTTAAAAAAGTTCTTTTATATTTTGTTAAAATTAACAAGTTTTTTTCATAGTACATATATTCAATATTTAATCTAAAATATATCATTCCCATTCTCATACATATTGTCTATTACACCATAGAAGATCTTTTCTACTGCTTTCTTGACATTTCCACCTAAAACATTCTGCAGAATTCGATATTAGGAGAATATATCAAGTGACGCATAAGCTCTTAATCAAAATTGTTTAGTTTCTCAATGGATTCTCGTGCAGTATACAGTCTAGTAAATATTACGAAGAATCACGATTTCTTCCTTATATGAATGCATACTTCAAACTTTATCATTCAATTTGTGAAGTTGTTAACAATAGAAATTAGGATTAATATTTAAGTCTGGATTTTAGGAGCTACTGATCCAGAATGTCTTTGTGATATCACGAGCTATATACAGGCGAATAAAGATGCATTTTATTTGGTAAAGGAAGAAACTATTGTTTTCATTATATACTTGTAGAATATAGATCATTTATTTCACATTACAGACGTTTACAAAGCTAAGGTTGCGACTTATTGTAGGCCATAGATAGCCTGATCAGGCATACTTGACTCTGACTATCGCGTCTTTGAGAGTGCTACTCATTTTTACAACATCGTATATGTGAGAAATACGATTTTCTTCCATGTTAGTAATTACAAATAAATTTGGAAATAAACTGCAATTTTCAAATCTATTGCCCTTAAAAATGACTGATATCGACAAAATAAGAAGGACGTCACTAAAATCGAAAAACAATTACAAATTTTACACACTTTTAATTAGATAAATGGTTAGGAAATTTGACTAATCAAATGTCAATCGAAAAGTTTCCATTTTGAAACGGATGCCTCGTTCTAAGGAAGTTTAAAGACCGCTACCCTATTATGTAATGTTACAAAAACAGTTTTCTTTTGTAACAAGTCAATTTTTTGTAAAAAATTAAGAATTCCGATAAATTGAGTATTTTCACTGATATTATGTGGCTCTATTAATTTTTTCAATCAAAATTCATTTTCTTATATAATAAAGTATATTAAGTTGACAACTTAATATAATTAAAACATTTAATTCTTTTCAATCAAAAATAATGAAACTAACGAAGGTTAGGAAAATGTTGCAGTTTTTTTCAGTTAGTTTTAAGAATTCTGGTTCAAAAATATCGGTATTTTTAGGTGGTCGTTTTCAAGAGGCTGCAACAAAAGGAACAATGCTTACATCTTTTTTAATTCTACATTCATTTAACCATATTTTCACATACCTGCTCCGTTGTTAGAATGTTGCTTAGAAGGTTCTGTATACATTTTACAAAGCGTATAAAATAGACCAATTGTTCAGTGTTAAAATGTGTCATTTATTTATTAATAAAGTCGGATGCTTATTGCACAATTGTTAATGAAACAAAACATCAGCATTGAAATAATATCGGTAATGGCCAAAAGTAGCACAAATTTGACCACAGATCACTTTTACATTACGGTAAAAATCTATATAATACAATAGTATTGTATCGCAATATAATCTTGTTGATAATTAATAAAAATTTGATTATTATTATTATTATTATAAGTTTTTATTTTTTTATAAAACAAAGTTTGAGTACTGCTGTTAAATATAGAAACATTGGAAACATTAATTAGAACAGGGAAAATCCTAATCAAAAGTTCGTTAAAAGAATTTATTTTTTGTTTACCTTTGATTTTGTTCCGGCCATTAATAAAAATATTATAAACAAAAATGAATGTATAATTTAATATAGAGTTAAAAATAAATTAATATATAAAAAAAGTTTTTGGTGATAGAAATGCCAAGAAATGAAATTTTTTCTTTGTTTATGAAAAATCTTATTTTAATTTATATTTGTTTTTAAATAAATAATTTCTTTGGTGATTTTGAGTTTTGATTTTGGCTAAAATTGATTTAAATTGGAAATATCTGAAAAATGACTAATAAATTATTTTCCAAATATCACTTTGATGAAATGTTTCTTCTTCTGGAATCCAAAAATTCGAAAATAGTGAAAGAAATGTTGTTAGTCTTCATGTATTTAATGATATAATGAAATAATAATTCACTAATGGCCATTAATTACAATGGATTCTTTCTAAAAGAAACTTGAAGCAATTTCATGTCGTTTATTTGGTAAATTTACCCTTAACTGTAAGAATTAATTAATTTGTCAAATCTTTCAAACAGAAGGCATCATTGAATTTGTAAAAAATAAATGAGACATACCCGGATTTTACAATCTCAATTATTTCTGAAAATGACGATCAATTCTTTCAGCATTTCAAATCTATTCAAGAAAAAGCACCATTACGTCTACTGATGGAACTCACAAACAGACCTGTATTTATTTTCGTTTAAAATTTCATTTATCTGCATTGTGATTATAGATTAATGTTTTAAACTTATTAAAACACAAATTTTCGGCATTGCCGTTATCAAATATTTTATTTTACTCCTGAAAAGAATTTGATCCGTTTAAATTTATGACTTTCACACCATTTAATACCGTATTAGCCCTGAATATAACGCGACAATTTTTAACATTTTATTTTTATTAAATTCTGGTTTAAATTAATTAAATTTATTGTCATGAATATAACTTATGTATTACTTTTAATTACCTAACCAAACGCTTATCTGATTGAATTTAGCTTAATTTTAATTTTTTTACGAGTAATTATTTTCTAAATTCGGGGTCGCGTTATATTCGGGCTAATACGGTAACTTGGAAAATGATTTTAAATTTCGAGTCAATTTTCAGAAAAACTTGCGATATTCAGATTTTATTTTGTAAATAGCAAATTTGTCTAAATTAGAGTTTAAATTATCAAAATCGCAAAATGCAAGTTTCATTCTATAATTGTATATACTGGCAAAGGTAAATAAGGAAATAAGATTGTTTTTTTTATAATTATCGACAGAACCAAATACAGAAAAGCTTCAAGAATTTCTGGCAAAAATAGGATAGAGGCATTTGAAAAATAGGCTCTTAAAATCGTAGAAAAGTAAGATTACAATTTAATAAAAACGACTAACTGTTGGTATTGAAAATTTAATATAGTATTCGATCTTTTTTCATTAGAACAAATATTTAGTTTGTTAGCACATTTTATAGATGTTGATTTCATAACATTTCCAGGAGAACTAAATACATTATGTCAATGGTGGCCAACCCAAATCAATCGAAGGGCCAAATTTTCGGAAAAATACTATCACGGGCCACAATAAATTCATTTAAATAAATATAACTCGTTTTTACGATTCAAGTAAACTTAGAATCAATTTTTTAAATTAAAAACATGCTTAATTCGAATATGAATTCTAAAAAAGACAATTATTGATTTGATGTTTAAAATTGTGTCCGGGCCATATCAAAACGCTTCGCGCACCACCGGTTGGCCATGGCTGCATTATGTAGTGCATCAAACATGCACATTTAATTTTATTGAGTTTTTTTAATCATTTAAATTAAAATTACAAATGCATCACTGATGTAATAAACAAAAATTACGTTGTTAAAATATTCATATTTTTCTTGTTTTTTTAATTTATCAAAAGAAAATTAAAAATATATTCAAAAATCTGGAATCGCAACAATTTGTGGAATATCTTACCACTTCACCTCAACATCCAATATATATTTGCATCAACATCAATCTCTTTGTTCTTCGTATATTTTTGTGTCATCAGTGTTCAAAGTTTACCTAATGGAAATAGCATTTAAAGTTTGAAAAAGAAAAACCAAACAATTATTTTGCACCAATATCGATTATTATAGCTTGTTTGCTTTTGGCAATCTCAGTCGCAAAAATGGAACAAACACGAAGATCTTCATTCAGATTACAACGATCGCTATTCAAACCTTCAAAAGTATACTGTATTAGTTAATGAATTTATTTAAAATTCTTCAATTATTATTCCTATGCTCTTTGCACATTATATGAATCAAAGTAATAAATATTGCTCAAGTCAATAGCTTCTTGTATTAATTCAATTTCAGGATAAATTCTGATAAATTTTAAAAAGAATTATCTTTTGACAATAAAATGTTGTTATTTGATGTTTGAAATGGCATTAAATTAAAATTAACAAAAGTATGGATGTTATTAATTTTATTATTAATTTTATGGAATTAATTTCATTAATTTCAAAAATTCAAATATAACTTCCGATTTAAACTAAGTTGTTTATCTGCACATAGGTAAAAAAATTAATTTTTTATTATTATAAGAACTTTTTTTTTTCAAATTTCACCATTGATATTTATGTTTTTAATATATTTGCTGATTCATAGTCTTCAAGCTTTTTAGTAAATATAATTTTTATATAATTTTAATTTAAATAATTTTGAAAACATTCGATAACTACATGTAAAAAAGAGATTTTGATTATGTTACTAACAAAAGGTATCTAATTAAAGTTATTCGTTCTAGAAAATACGAAAAATAAAAGTTAGAAAGAGTCAAATTTAACAAGGAGAATAGATCAATGTTTTAAACATATTTAACACACATTTTCAGTACTGTATTTTTTCATGTATTTTATTTAATTCTTGAATAAGGCAGTGCCGAAAATTTGTTTTAATTAAGTGAAAACATTGATTAATAGTCATAATGGAGGTAAATGAAATTTTAAGATAATCAAAATTAATTACGTGATTCAAATTAATCTTTTTTTTTGGTTCCCTCGTATTGCGCCACAAATCGATATATATTTCATTTTCTACAATTTTCTGATAGGCACTTTTCATCGTAGGTCTCTGTGAGATGTAGACCACGCAACAATCCAAGGCTAATTGGTGTATCCATTTAGGACAGTCTCGTTTGATGGGCAATTTTTTGTAATCAAGTCCATATTTCTGGATATTATAAAATATATTTGAAATAATAATAATACACTCATTTCAATTTCATAGCAAAAAGATACAAATATATAACTATTTATATATAAAATATGTTTGTATAAGAAGTAAAATATAATTTATAATAAGTTTTTACGTTATAAACCAATAAAAATGTTACATTTTATATTTATAATGGAATAAATTTTAGCTTCTTTCAAGCCTTTTCCGAGACAAATTTAGGAACGTGATATGAGAATGACCCCCTGTGAGGTTCCGAAACCTTCTTTGATTTTGTTAGCCGATTGTTACGCCGCTGATTCATTAATTATGTAATTTTTCACATATATTCGTGACATGATAAACGTTATAAAAATTAAGTTATAAGCTTTTATTTTTAGTTTTTCCTCATTAATTCGATAGGAAACATAACGTAATAATCAAAATCACTAATTCAAATGGACCCATAATTGCCAGGTCCAAAAATAACAGTATATAAAAATATCATTTTTATTTAAATAGGAAAATATAATTGAGCGGGAAATAAAATTAAAACTTATCAAGTAAAAAATAAAATGAAAAATTACATTTGTCCTAGGTATTAAATTTGGATCGTTTTTGAGGCCGGTTATTAGTTCACACAGCAGCATACCGAAACTGAATACGTCAGAACTGTAATCATATGGTGATTCATTTTTGAGGTTCTCAGGAGCTGTGTAGAACGGATTGCCAACGGTAGACATTCGATCTGCTCTTAAGCTGCATGAAAATAATGATTAATAGCAATAAATTTGTAACTAAAAATAGATCATTTGAAAATGAATTATTAACAAATACGTTCATGTTTTATCTTTACCAAATGATATAATCAATAATATCATGTGACCTAATTTAGTCAATTGTGCACTATCTCGATCATGTTATTATTATTATTATTATTATTATTATTATTATTATTATTATTATTATTATTATTATTATTATTATTATTATTATTATTATTATTATCATTATTATTATTATCATTATTATTATTATTATTATTATTATTATTATTATTATTATTATTATTATTATTATTATTATCATTATTATTATTATTATTATTATTATTATTATTATTATTATTATTATTATTATTATTATTATTATTATTATTATTATTATTATTATTATTATTATTATTATTATTATTATTATTATTATTATTATTATTATCTTAAACAATCGAATGATAATTTAAGCTTTTTTCTGCGAAGTATTTATTTATTAAAATGAAAGAATTTTCAACTATAAAAATAGTCCCTTTTAATTTCCTGGAATTTAGTTTCTTCTATTTTCAAATAATTTTTGATCATCTCTTTTATTTTATTTTTCTTATTTCTCCTTCATTAAAAATATACTTTTTTGAAGAATTTAAAATTTTATTTTATTAAAATTTAAGCTATTTACATATGCAATTTAAAATTTTTTTTAAAATTTTGATTTTTATTCCTAATGATCTCAAAAAGTTTACTTCCTTAAAATTTAATTTAGTTTTTCTATATTATTTTTAAATTACTATTTTTTAATTTTTTAAAAGATATTCTCAAGGTCAATAACAACTAATCAAACTGATGATTTCATTGAAATCTTCTTAAGTGTTGATTGTTGACCGTCTTTTTATGATGACAATTGCTTCATTAAATCTGACATTTTTTGTTTTGGTGATTCCATTGGCTAAGATTTCAATTAAAATAGTTTTTCTTTCCTTCCTTGGTTGACATTGTTGGAGATGTTTGTATACCGAGGATTTTCCACCAGGATCATGATCTTCAATTATTTGGTGCAAAGACCTGAGCGTACTTCCCATGTATATTTTTTGCATACATTGCACGTGATGCAGTAGACAACGTTTTTTCGAAAGCATACGTTCTTCGATGTTTGGTAGTTTTCCATTGTGAAATTGTTTTCTCTTTTTGTGTTGTTTGCCAAAGCTTCTCTCAATGTCCAAGATTTATGTGCTATACGAATTGGAAGGCCAGTACGTTTAAGTTCTTTCAGGATCTTGAAGTTAAGTATGTCGCTGATGAATGGAATATTCATATAAAAATATTTCTTCTTTTTGTGTTACCTCCTTAGATCTTTTTGGGTTTGAATTTCAATGTCCTTACTTTTATATCCGTTTTGTGTAGAACTTTACTGAAGTTTAATTCCTGTTTATAGTTCTCATTTTTTTCAGTACATCGATTGACTATCCTTTGTTTCTCGTTTTTATGACACTTACTTTCTGTAAGTATGGAAGAGCTGATCATTGGTATATATATATTTCTTTGCAAGCTGGTTTTTTGTAGAACTCGTATGTTGAAGTATCTATTTCTATTTTAACTTTTAAGTCCATTAGATTGAGGGATCCATCTTCTTCCGGATATTCGATATCAAACTTAATATCTCGATGAACCACATTAAATATATGAAATATTTCCTCCGCTTCTTTTCTGATCTTTGTCGTGATACAGATATCATCTACATATCTTAGATAGAAACCGATGGATTATATGGTCCCCAGTGTTTGTCTTTCGAGGTCATCGATAAAGATGATTGCAAACAATCCTGATATGCTATAACCCATAGGCAACGTTCCCTCTAAGCTGCGCGTGTGTGCGCGCGCGCAGCACCTCCAACTCCCCAGCGCAGCAAAATTATTTTCAGCGCAGTATATTTAATTCAACCGTTTCATGGCAGTTGTTCCTAGTAAAAAAATGTGCTATTTTTTATTTTATTTTCACCTTCCAATTAACATATTTATTATAAAACATTACGAATTTTTGATACTCAACATTATTATGTGGTTCATTTTGAATATTTAAAAATTTTCAATGTTAATAACCAGATGCATAATAACGGTATATTTCTGTAGTGTCGTTTTAAAACTCTTACAACCACGTTATTGCATTTTGACGCTCATTTGTATTTAAAGGCTGCTCAGCGCAGCTGACTTTGCGCGCACTGCTGCTTATGGCTTAGAGGGAACGTTGCCCATAGGCAGACCTTTAACTTGTTTATAGGTGAAAATTCTTTTATTTTATAAAATATATAATTCACAGCAAAAGGCTTAAATTATCATTTAATTGTTTAACATTTAATTAATGCTGCTACCAAGATATCATCATATCATCAAAAAATTATTAAAATTATTATTATTATTATTATTATTATTATTATTATTATTATTATTATCGTATTACTATTATGTAAAATTGTTATACTACAAAAAGCATAATTAACTTAGATTATCCCAGTCTCATTTATATTAATAATATATCTATATGACACTTTCATTGTAAAAAAGAGAAATTTCTCATAGTAAATACGTGATAAAGTGTGAGATGTGATAAAATCAATTGAAAAAAACAACAGAACATTAATTTCCATCAAACTAAAATATGATGAATATAAAATTGAAAGGGCAATAATTTCGAGATAATAATTTTCATATTTATATCTCAATATAGGATTGTGTTCCAAATGGTTAGACTTTGGTCAATTGTTAAATTACATTATTCATAGATTTAAACAAAATCTTTGATTTTTAAACCCGCGCAATGACAAAATATGAAAGTTATACTGACAAATATTTAAAAACCAATTTCAAATGGTGAAATAGTGATTTAATCATATGTCTGAATTTATAATATTAAAATTATTATATTTGTCTCGTGTTTACGAATACTAGTAATACCTTATGAATATTAAACTGATCTTGTTCCAGATATTTTACAAAGACCTGGAAATAATTTAAAAAATTTATTTACCAAAGAAATTTAAAATTAATATGTTTAATAATATTCAGTCAAAAATGACGCTAGAAATTCTCAGGGGGAACTAATGAAGCAATTAAAAACTGTCAATCAATGGTGAAAAAATATAAAAGAAGAAATATCTACATACTCACTACATGGTGTTGTTATCTGCTCACAGTTTCCATACCTCTCTAAAATGTCTTGAAGATTTTCACTTTTTGATTTTCCAAGTGTTTAGATGTCATTCAATATACTTTTATCTACCCTTTTGAATTCCTTCATTGTCACTCTTGTTTGGTACAACAACACATTTCCATGAGCGTAAAAGCACTTTATTAAGATTCAATTCAATATTTATTGAATTCAAATATTTATTGAACTAATTTGCTTGCCAAATAAACTCAAGTCGAAAACTAACTGCAATATTTAATTGAAAAGACTCTGAATTTTCTTGAAGTCACTTAGTGTAAGTAATATTTTTCGCACAATTTTTTACATATTACGATAGAAAAGTACAACAGTGATTAAATAGGATTTATCTTGGACGATGTATTGATCGTAATGTACCTAAAGAATGGCTATAAAGGTCTTCCAAACTAAAACATTATATTTCTACGTATGTAGATATTAAGAAATAACAAAACCTGAAAATCTCAAATTTTTATTGAAAATAACCGAGTCAAAATAAAAAGAACTCTTACAATTTTAACATTGCTATTGAAATCGCAAAATAATTTTATACATATTTATTGCAAAATGGGAATCATACTGAAAATTATTTATAATTTTACGGTCATGAGAAATGTTGTATTTATAACACTAAAGTTTCAGATGAAAACATTTAAAAATTATGCTTTCAGGACAAAAACTTAGATGCATTATTTTAAAGAATATTATTAATATAATTTGAATTTGAAATAAAAAAAGTAAAATTAAAATTTGTTTAGCCTTAGAAAATTAATATCAATCAAACATACAATCAAGCATAACAATTACAAAAACAGTAATTTCAATAAAATAATTTTTGAGAATATTTTATCAAGTTGTAGAATAAATTTTATAAACACAAACAAATATTTATTTAAAAGTAAAAAGATAACTGTTGTTTTTCTAATCTTTTGTTCCCGATCTCTGCACTCAGGATACGCGCATGTTGCTGATTCAAAACCATTATATAAAAATTGGAAATAAGTAATAAATTAAATAAGGAAAACGCGTAACTTGAAAAGTTTATTTTTAATTCAATATTTGTGTAGCACCGAAATAATTTATTTAATTTAATTTTTAAACAATGCATTCACCACAATAACAAAAAATTTATCAAATCCTTTTGCTTTTGAAAATATTATAAATGCATATATTAATAATAATCGAGTATATAAAACATTGACATGAAGCTTATTTGATGAGATTTTGCACTCGAGACGTCTCTCAAACAATTGGAGACTTAAACTTATATTTATAACTTTTCATCCGTTCAATAGTATAGATTTATAGAAAAGTAAAATTTTGATTGATAATTTGTTTATAAAACAGTGAGATCACAAATATAGTTAATAATGATCGACTAGATCACGATCTGCTGTGAAATTTGTTTGATGTGATTTTTTAAAGATTAATCTGATAATCTTGATATTTATTTTAAGGACAATAATTACTAAAACATTATTTTGTAATTTAATAATAATAATAATAATAATAATAATAATAATAATAATAATAATAATAATAATAATAATAATAATAATAATAATAATAATAATAATAATAATAATAATAATAATAATAATAATAATAATAATAATAATAATAATAATAATAATAATAATAATAATAGTAGTAGTAGTAGTAGTGGTGATTTCTTGGTAACGGCATTAATTAAATTTTGAACAATTAAATGATAAGCCTTTTGCTGCAAATAATATATTTAATACAAATGAAAAAATAGTTGTATTCAAATGAAAATCATCCGAAAGAAACCAAACTCATTGAGTTGATCTCTTGAATTTAAAAGTGTCACCAAACTGGTTGCTTTCTCATTTCAAGAAAATACATAAATTTTTTCCGCACCATCAAACGTTTACCGGAAATTTTCCGGATCATTTCGATTAATTCACACGAGATTTTATTGACGAAATCCAACCAACAATAGCCAAACACAAAATTTATCCAGAAAATGTTATCAACATGGGTCAAATTCCACGATACTTAAAACATGAGCAAACTTCAACAATTAGTCAAAAAGGTTCACGGGAGACTGGTCAATAATCATCGCAAAGTTCATTCTAAAGAAAAAGGAATGTCAAAAACAAGAATTCAACTTAAAAACATCCTTCGAAAGAGAAAATTAATATATGGTTAACACTGGAAACTCATCAATTTTTGAAGAAAAAGAACATATTCCTATCGTAAATTTATATGATCCTTTTTAGCGTTCATGAAAGAAATCAATAATTATATGAAATAAAATTAAAATATTGAAAAATAATGAAAACACAAATAAATGTTTTTCTATTTACTGTTTGACTATGATGTAAATACGTACACATACTTATTAAAACGTCATGGTTCCAGGTAAATTTTGTTACGTTACGTGAGCGAGAAGGTTAAAGAGGATTAAATTTTTGTTATGATCTGTTACAAAGAAAAGGTGTGAAAAATGCCATTTTTTGAGTTACATAATAAACAAACTCCCAAAAATCTAAAAATTATTTTAAAAATTTAACAAATTAATATAAATATCATAAAATAAAATATTAGTATGGTAAGACAACGCGAACTATTCAATTATCATTAATTTGTATTATAAAGTGATTCGTTTTTACAAAACTTGGATTTCGTTAAATTACTAAAAAAATCATAGAGAATTAAGAGAAGTTTTCGAAGGGTAAAAAGAAGTTAAATTCAAAGACGATCATGATCATATAAAATCATAATTAAATTTGAAAGTCATTAAAAAGTAGTTATTTTCTTTGGTCAAATCCATTTTGTTGGTCGATCGGAAATTTTATGAAATCATTTCACACAATCAAAAAAAATTGTGCATTTCATTTTACGTGTTATTTTTCTACAAGCATCAAATTAATAGATCATTTCACATTTCAGCATAACTTGAATGATTTCAATTAAGTTCATTTTGAGTTCAAATTTAAGGACATCACCAAGAATTTTAGAAAGTTAATTTTTATAAAACTAATGTTCACAAAGGCGGATCTAACGACGGGTGCACCGAGCGCGTGCTCTGGGCCACTCAAAATCTTAACTTTACACTTTTTTTAATGATACGAAATAAGGTTTCATTTTTGCAATATGCATTACGTGCAAGTTTACAATCGGTGGTAAAACCTGATATACACTCATTTTCTTGTCTAAAAAAAGTTTTAAAATATCTAAGAAATTCAATGTGAAAAGAAAGACTTAATAATATGACTATTTTATATATATAGAGGTATTGATAACTGAATTCGGAGTAAAAATTTATCTTTTATCTAAAATTTAGATGCTACGATGAGTTTAAATCAATATTAATTGGTGCTAGAATTAAAATGACTAAATTGATTTATTCAATAATTTAGCCCTTAAATACCCAAAAATTAGAATGCACACTTTAAAGATTAATTTCTTCGATTACTAAAACTACGATTATATTATGTATGACATTTCAAAATAGAATGAAATAAGATGCGCTTCATAAAATTGGTTTACGCTGGAAATTTCGAATATTTACATATAAATAAAGATTTTAACGGTTATATCTTTTAAGATACGAGGGGTATTTAAGGGTTAGGTACGATAGTAAGATCTGGTACTTAAGTAGTCGTTTGACCACTTTAAACTAGACAAAATACGTCACTGCTTCTTTAATAAGACAAAGTTTCAAGTTTCTAGACCAAATAGCAAGGAAACTCATAAAAATAATTTGAAAAAATTGAAAAAATGTTATTGAAACCCTTTAAACCATGACGATAGATAATATTCTAAATAAAGCGATAAATAAACTATAAATTTAAAAGGTTTTGAGAACATATAATTAAATAGAAAATTTAGCGCGACTGAAAATCAAACAATAATTTAGTTCCGTCACTACAAATGAAACTGAAAAATATCATTAAAATATCATGTTCAAATAACTACAACAAATAAAGTTTAGGTTAATTTAAACTCAATAAAGTGCAACTGGGATAGTCTTCAACTGAATCCATAATTCAATATTTACCTCTAGACCTGGGTTCAAAATCCAGAGAAGATGGAAAGATGTTGGTCAGGCACACTGCAAAGACACTCTCTATCTTACTGAGATACCGATTGAAACACAAGTGTGTCAGAATTTTGAAATCCGAAGGAGATTTCAGTGTGGATGGATCACTAAGAGGAGAAATGATAGAGTACAGCAGTACCGTTTCCAGTGACGGTTGAATAGGGCGATTGCCCTGGGTATGGAGGCGCAAAAATGATCCTATAATTTTGAGAAAACTACCTCATCAAATAGTTGTAAATGCTTAAATTAAAAATATTTATTTTTAGGTTTTTTTAGACCACACCAAAGAGGATAAGAGACAACGAAGAGCACCAAAAGACATTCCTATAGCACTAGAGTACAGTACAAAGAGCATTTAAGAAATATAAAATTATTATAACTGCACTAAGTGGAGCTTCAAAATAAAAATACTGTTAAATAAAGAAAAAAGAAATAACTCAAAAAGTTACAAGAATCTTAAGTAGTTGATTGATGAACTTAAAAAATGTATCTTTTATTATTATTATTGTCGTTGTTAGCCGCGATAATATTGTATTCATTATCTTCACTTTTAAGAATAAATAAGTGAAGTTAATTTCTCCACAAAAATTTAGGTACTTCCGTGTAATCTTACTCCCAAAAATTAAATTATAAAATACAATTAAAATAACAATATAAAAAATGAGAGAATACATTATTGATGACGTTATTGAACATTATTGAACATGAATTTATTAAGGCTATCTGTGATTTATGTGATTATGTGAGTTTATGTGGCGCAAACGTGTTCTAAGCAACAGTGCCGATGTGTTCGACACTATTCTCAACGACATTGTGGTTTTCTGGCCACCTGGATGACCATTTACAAACTCTTTACAAACATTTGCTGAGTTTGTAACTGTGATTTAGAAAATAAACATAAAAATTATGTGTTCTTTTTTAATTTAATTTTTGGGGGTAAGATAACTCGGAAATACCAAAATTTATTCCACAATAAAAAACTGCGTTTACCACTTAAATTAATTAAAAACAACTTCTGTTATATATGAACAATTAAATTGGAAGCGATTCTTATTTAATTCTTATCTTGATTTAAATACTGCTTAAATTAAAAATATAATCATGAGTTAATATTCAATATTTATTAATTTAAATGTTTATAAATTTAATAGAAATACTTATCGAAAAGTTTCAAATTATTCGATATTATGATTTATTGTTTATTAGCAATTTGTTTCCTTTTCCTTTCAATAATTCTACCCATTCAATTATTATTATTATTATTATTATTATTATTATTATTATTATTATTATTATTATTATTATTATTATTATTATTATTATTATTATTATTATTATTATTATTATTATTATTATTATTATTATTATTATTATTATTATTATTATTATTATTATTATTATTATTATTATTATTATTATTATTATTATTATTATTATTATTATTATTATTATTATTATTATTATTATTATTATTATTATTATTATTATTATTAGATATTCATAATCATTCAAATTTGTCATTAAAATATAAGATAAAAATCATAATTTACCATGATAAATACCATGATGGAGTGACATAACCCATAACATTTTAATTATTTTGCTAAACTTACAGTGTAATTACATAAATTATTTACGTCGAAAACAAAGAAAATGAGAATATTTTCTGGATAATTGAATGAAAAGCAATAATAATTTATTAAGTTTTTATTAGTTTTGCAAAGTAATGTAAATCATTGCGAAAAAAACCTTTCAGTTCGATTGCCCATTTACATTGAATAAAACAACAATGATATAATTTGTAAGCACTTCATTAAGATTCTATTGGAGAAAGTGTATATAATCATATAATACTCACAATAATATCCCTCACAAAATCAATTAATCCTATTGTTTAGGAGTCCGGAAAAGGAATATTTATTCAATGGTAAATATAAGACAATTCAAAATTAATTGTAAATAGGTTTCATCGTTCATGAGTCTCATAAACTTTTCCCTTTGATTGGCATAAATTATCGAGAAATTAGATTTCAATTAAATTATTATAATCGAAAATTTTCTCACTTAATAAATATTTTGTAGTAAGGGCTTATATTTTGGCATTTACTTGTATAACATTTAATTTATGTTGCTACCAAGAAACCATCATCTTGCACTAAATGTATTCTATGTAAAATTGCTGATCAAATCTTTACATTGTCATTCACGGGGCCAAAATTTGTTGTTGTTATTTTTATTACTAGTTGCTATTTTTTATTTCTCTATATATTTATAAGTCTTCGGCTAAAAAATGCAAAAAAACAGATTTTTTAAAAAAAATATTCTTAACTTTATAATGTTTTACTAATTATGTAATGGATATAGGATATTATCCAAATATTTTCATACATGTCGGATTTTTTACGCAACACATGTGGCAACATGAGACATTCCCTTTTAATTCTTCTAGGTATCTCAATGAACCAAATTGCTTGAAAAGATTGATTTTGCTTTCTTTTTATTTTATCACAAATCAGTTTATGTAACAAAAAAATAGAAAAATAATGATATTCATATGTTTAGTAAATATTTATAGAATTTCCAAAGTTCACTATATATTGTAAAATATATAATATCATTGTTACTGATATGAAAGTCTATAATGTTCTAAGAAAATTACATTAAATTGTAGAAAATTATTATTATCTCATTTAAACTATAAAACAGAAAATTATTGTATGTTTGTTTATCTGAAGCAAAGCAAACTTGTGAACGCTAAACTCTGATAACATGAGATTTGTAGAGCTCATTCATGTGGGAATTTCTAGTTTCAGTTCTCCACATTATCCTTTTCATGAGTTATGACATAATTATATATTGTGTTCGTTAAAATTAAGTATACAGAATTAATAACACACGATGTTAAAAATATAGAATTGCAAATGCATTTAAGCCCGTTTGTTCGAACCCTTTACATTCCGAAAAAAATGATTAATTTCTATTTCCCGTAATATTTTTTTAAATAATTTCGGATCTTTTACATAGATTAATGAAAAGAATTTAACTCAATATTTTGATATTATTTGAATGACTTTTCAACTATCTACTATTTGGAGATTTCTGAAATTAATATTATTGTGTTTGTATAATGGTTAAGTATAACATGAACCAAATCAAATTAATAGATGCCCACCGGGATCAATCGGGCAATTATTAGAGTATAATTTTAAATACTTCCCACTGCAAATTTCCTATTTATGAAACTTATTTAGTGACGAATAACGAAGCACTAAAACATCTGTTATTCTAGAAACAGCAACGCAATGCAACATTTTTTTTGTCTTCGAACACCCCACTACTGACTATAATTATTATTATAATTATGATTATAATTATTATTTTGAGCTTCAAATATTTTGCATACATTTTTTAAATAATTATATCATGACAGATAAGTTTATGTAAATGAAATTATTGACAGCGGATTTACAGAAAAGTATAAATTTAGAAATCGAATTATGGAATATTACAACAATGAAAATAGTTATAACAATATTTAGGAAATTAAAAACGAGTTAAGTCGACTTAAAAATGATAGATGTTAGATGATAGAAAAGTATAAACCCTAACCTACTTAAACGAACTCCAAACAGCAAAATTATAATTTACTTGGTTAATATAAAGAATTAATGACCAATCGAATAATTTTTTAAAAAAATCCAATTTTACAAAAGATTTTTATCCGTGATCAATTCAAAGAATTCTATCAGTGATAAGATGAAGACAATAAGTCAGTATATTTCGAATTATTTTAATTATGTTTGTTTTGTTCTCTTAAACAAAATTTAGTCATAAACAAGTCTGAATTAGGATTTAAAAGAAGGAATAAATTTTCACCCAGATAATCAAATAAAATACCAACACAAATTATGTTCAGAATCCTGATACTTCTATACAGGTGTGTCACATTACCGGACAAATCCCACGGATTTAATTTTTAAGTGTGACTTGGACCCATTCAGTAATGTTCATCGATAAACTGCAGTGAATAACTAATCGTTTTATATTAGTCAATTAGTAGGTAACAGAAAGTAATTTTATCTGGAACAAGAATTACCAACCAAAATGGTTCTCTGGGGAAATAATAAAACTTAAATTACAGAAAAGATAGATTGTTAGGTTTCGGAAAGCTAATAGTTAATATGATAATAGTTAGCAGTTGGTAGAATTTATACCGTATTTCAAATGTACTTCACAATGTGAACATGACCATTGTTGAATTAAATCACAAGTTTCTGTGAGAAAACTTAATTTTGATTGATAATATAAATAGTAACGCTTAAATTTTTATACAAAAATTATTGCCAGGTATGAAAACGGAAAATAATTCATCAAAGAAATGTCTTTAAACTTTTCTAATGCAAATAACTGAAAATTCTAGGAACCCCGAGACAAAAGAGTGTAAACTTCAGATAGGGAACAACACTTATACACTTCTGCACTCTTATATTTTTTCTCACTTTAAGGAATAAAGATTACATAGTTCCTTCAAATTGAAAAATTTTTAGGCCGAAAAGACGAACAGCATTTATTGTGACATATACTAAAAGAAACCAAATTGTTTTTATCTCCAATTTCTTATAGGAACCACAAATCATTTTGGAATTATCAAAATTTTCAGAATAGAAATTGAATTTCCTAAATTCATTTTCCCGATATTACTGGTTGCAAAAATAGATTTTATCAATTTCACGAAATTTCTACTGAAAACAAAACCAAAAAAAACTAGGATGAAAATTTATATTAATATCTTAGTAAATTTCTCTAATTTCATTACAATTTATGAAATTTAATTTTCTATTTTTCTATTCTTATCTGAGTTATGACAATGAAGATTACAAAGTGGGAATTGTACTTTCCAAAATTCGTGTCCAATAAAATATTTTTTTATTAATTTCAACTTTCTATTTATATGATAGATAATATTATAACAATAATAAAATATGATCAGGGAAATCTTTTACCCTCTTCAATATATACAAATAGTAATTATTCAATAGAAATGTTAATATATGAATAATTATTTTAAAATGATTTCGTTTTTTCAGAAAACGAAATTTTCCTCTCTATTTAAAAAATATTTTAAATTAGCATTTTAGAGCACAATATTTTGCAATTAATTAAAATTGATCAAAAAAAAGTTTATTGAAAGTGAGGAAAATTCATTTCGGTAATGAAAACATTTTATTTTCTTTCAACATCTTTAATAAACCCTATTGGAAAATAAATTTACAAGACCTATAATTACAAAACACACAAAATTTGGCTGCTAGATCTTATCAATATTTTTAAGTTATTGAAACGCAATCTTTGAATATCTCATTGTAACCAAAAAAATGAATTTGGCTCACTTTCAAAATAAACAGTTCAATTCATCCTATTGAAAAATGGAAAGAAAGGGTTTCCCATGCACGGTGAAAAAATCGGCATTTATTAGAAAAAAATCATATTTCACTAACTGTTTCATGTTCAAGCACAGACCGAAATCAGCAATAACTGCCCGATAACTGTACATCATTGATTCATTATTTGTTTCGGATTGGGTTTTGTGTAATAGAATATTCTGGCAATGACATGGCAAGTCAAATTAGTACAGAAAATAATTTTTATCATTACTTCAGCAGATAGATCGCGATGTATAACGAATTGGTCATGCAAATAAACCAATCCTTTCGCTATGTCTTCGGCAATATGAACTCTGTTTGACCAATCTAACAAGGGGCCTTCCTTCTCAATTAGACGAGACATGTTACCAGAATCGAGAAACTGAGAATTACATCAATCTTTATTCGGCATGTAATAAAAATTACAAAAATAATTGCATTGTTGTGTTTAAGAGGCCTTAAAATTTTCAGTAGCTCAACTGACGGGACTTTATATCGATTATTTAGGTTATATTTACCGTTTTTAGTTTTAAATATAATCTAACACTAATGGGGTAGAGAAGCAGATTAATCACCTATGTGCGAGTGGCGAAATCCATCAAAAACAATTCGCATTGAGTTTGCATGTTATTTTAATTTATATAAGTAAGTCGGGTGCTATTCAATATATAACTTGTTGAAATAATTGCCAACTTAGCAAAGATTACACGACGTGGGATGCATGTCATATCGACATATGATACGGATAGCAGTCGATGTGTATATCAGCACAACAGCACAAGGATTCAATGAATAGCACGTGTTAAATCTAAAATAACATACAATGGCGCTATCAAATCTAAAAGTTTTTGTAGTTGGAGAAAGTTAATGATGTGGGTGCAAAAAATATATATGCAGAAAATAAATTTTTTAACATTACATTTTATGTGAAGCTTGTTTTTAAAATGTATTTGATATTTGTAATGCCAATTTGTAATTGTAACGATACGAAACATAGCTAGTTTGTTATATTTTCACCTGTCAGCTTCCTTCAAATCTTGGATTTAACAATTTTCAATTTTAAGAAGATTTGCAAATTTGGGATTGAGCAAAATAGATAGAATATGTACTATAGATGAAAATAATTCAATAAAATATGATTCATTAGGGGGGTAGACTTAGCATTGAAGTTAGTATTTCTAATAATGATTACAAAATTTTACTCGATACTGGAGTAAAGTAAGTGTGATTCAGAGATTTATTAGAAAAGTGCCAGTTATCAGAATTAAGATAGAGCAGTATAAAAGTTAAGTGTGCGGATAATAGCCCATTAAGAATAATAGGTACAGTTACACTTAATATCAAAGTTATAGGAATGATTCAGTAAGAATATTGCTCTTGAAGAGATTTCTCCTAAACTAATTGATGGGATGAACGTTTTAGAAGAATTTTGGATTAAATTAGAAATAGATAAT
>CAUHTR010006157.1:0-20817 GCA_959609185.1 Schmidtea polychroa
TTTATTGTATATATATATATATATATATATATATATATATATATATATATATATATATATATATATATATATATATATATATATATATATATATATATTATAATTATCAACTAATAAAATTAATTTAAAATATAATATAATGCCGTTTTGTTTAAACTAGCAAGTAAAATTAGTCAAAAATTACTTGTAAAAACTAATGCCGAAAATTAGCGTAAAGGAAAAAACACAATGAAAGAATGAAGTAAAAGAATATTTTGACAATCAACTTTGGGGCCATCCATATATTATGTACGCAAAAAAAAACCACGAATTTTGACACCCCCCCCCCTCCCCCTGTTGCATCTCGTACATTTTCACCTCCCCCCCAATGCGTACGTTGCTCGGCGGTCCCAACCCGTGTATTAAAATGCATTAAATATAAACATTTAAAACAATTTCTTTTTAATATAAAATGTATAATATACAGATAAACCCATTTAGTTGTTACTATAATGGTTGTAGATGCGTCTTACTGATGTAATAATTATGTGAGTCAATTAAAAACTATAAAACCCGACTAATTACCAATCTAATCATAATTGTTCATCGAAGTGTATACACAAAGATATCCTATAACCTAAACTGAATATAATTTAATACAATGAATAACATAAACTAAAAATTGCGCATTGCAGTTTATTCCTTTAACCACCCTCCGTTTCTAATCCCGTTTGCAACCACTCGAATAAATTCTGAATGACTGGCATCGCGCTGTTCTGCATTTCACTGACAAATGGCATCAGAACCACATCATCATCAGCTTCGATAACAGGTGGTGCAATGGTATGCACATCTTCATGAATGATTCTGTGTCGCTTTAAGCTGACCTGTGATGCATGATATATCCCGCATTCGGGACAAATTCTTTTTTCCTGCTCGGTTTTGGAAATTGATGGACAGTATGTGTCAAACGGAGAGTCTAGAGGCACCTTAGATGATACAAATCCCACTCTTTGTGCGAGAGAACTATAATATGGCTTACTAAGTGCAGTTAGAGTCATGTGATAATGCACAGCCCATGCGGTAACCTATTATATATAAAGGTTTCATATGGGAGTATTATAACAAATCATTTTATTTTATTCCTTCGCATGCCTTTGTTGGAACACCCTCCTGCATACGCACCCGTACGCAAAACATTCACTCGGAACACACCCCCTCCCCCCTCGGTGCGTACGTAATATATGGATGGCCCCTAAATATTATTTTATTTTATTTTGAAATTTTTATTTACGTTTATGTACAGCAATCTTATTTTATATATGGTAATTTTATGCGATGTATTATGTATTAAAAATTATAATTAAAATAATACATATTAAATTAATTATCAAAAAAATTGAATATAAAATAATTAGCAATTTGAATAAGTTAAAAACAAACGATAAACAATGTTTGATTTAGATAAAAACATAAAAAATAAAGTTCTGTTGTTTTATAACAAAAGGTAAATAAAAATTAAGCATCAAATGATATAATTTCTAAGAAATTTTGTAGATAAGGAGAACACATTTAATTAATCTTTTATGATTCAGCAGTTTTCATGAATAAAGGCCAGATATAGTTGAGACCCAAAATTCAATAACTTGGCAATAGGTAAATTGATGTCTCTTTGTGTTCTTTAATCAATAAATAACGAAGCTTTCAACGTTCATTGAACAAAATAATATTTTACAAACATTGTACATAAATCGACTTTATTATCAAGTATGGGACTTTTTAATTCCGAAATCTTTCCAACAATATTTTCTTTCAGTAGATATTTCTATAGATTTTAACTTTTGTTAATCTTTGACCTATTTTTATCTTCTTATAAAATTCTATTTATTTTCATTATTTCTATAGATCAATATTTTCAAAGTAACACAAATATTGGTAAAGGCAGTATTGAAGATTTATGTTAAGTAAAGAAAAAAAATTTCCATTTAAAAAAAATTTCTAATAATAAATATTTATTATAATTTTATTTATTAATTAAATAATCTAAGTTCGTCTATTCCGGATGAAAATTTATAGTCCCGAACAGTTCGGATTAGACGACATAGATGGAAAAGTATAGATAAAGATATTTTGACAAACATTTGATCATTTTAGTTGATCAATTGCAAATCAATATTTGGCATCCTTGTTTGTATTTTTTTTATTTTATGTTACTTTAGAACAATTTAATAAAATTCATCACGACGGTCCAAGAGCCTAGCTGGATTAAACAAAATGAACTAGTAAAAGTAAATATGTCCTGGATCACAAAAACCATCTTGTTTAATTGTTTTGGCAGACTCCGCTCTATCATTGCCATCGTGGATTATCAATTCAATTCTGCTTTCAAGTAACACATCATAAAGTTCAGCTCCATTAGATCCATTCTTACAAGAAACATCATAAAGCATTTTGAAAGTATCATTAGTTTCGGCTGTCATATAATTCTCTTCAGAGAACAAAGGTGAGCAAATAATGAAATCTTTATGTTCAATAATCTTTGATCTTTTCCAATCGTTAAAATCTTTATATTCCAAATTTCCGTTTGGTCATTTCCTTTTCAACAACTTTGAACAATTCAAAAATCTCAATGTCCAAAGACTTTTATTTTCAAAAATACATTCAAAAAATTCACCTTTTTAACAAAACTGCTCGAAAATCAATCAAAAAAACATAAGTCCAAAATCCGAAAGTAAATTCCAAAATGTAAAATCAATTCCATTCCAAAATTAACATTCTAAATTTCAAAACATTGTTCATGTCTGTGTGCGCACACATGAAAATCCAATTTTAGAACACAACAAATGCACACTCAGGATTGACCAATCTTATCTTAGCAATTTATTTCTTATTCGTATCATTGAAATTGAAAAAATAATCTGTAATAGTCATTTCTACTTTTATTATATTTACAAAATGTTGACTAACCTTTGAAGAAGCTTTTGAAAGAATATGTGAAATATTTATTAGTGTGAAAATTAACAAAATTAGACAAAAAAAACAGACAATAAACTAAATACATAATTTTATCTGTAACAATATATGGCTGTAAATCTATTTTAAAGTTTAAAATTGTTGGGGTTCATATAAAGTAACTCAAAATAAATTTGAATGTACAAATCGAAAAATGCCAAAACGTACAAAATTCCAAATTAATTAAACTTTGAAAAAAATTTTTAAATGACGTATTTCTGAGGAAATGGGTATATATAGGTAACAAATGTTAAGACGAACACAAATATCACAAAATAAAATTAATGGAGGGTCCACAGAAAAGATTTTCAATATATAATGATTTATTTGTTATATAGGAAGTCCGAGCTGTGTTGAAAACCTGAGTGGTAAACAAGAATATAATGAAATTAGGCCTCTTCCAAATAAATATGATTAGTTTGAATTAGCGAAATGATATCTTTAACCAAAGGCAAGAGGTAACCTGTTTAATTATTTTGTTTTCAACAAATTTTAGTCGATTTAGTTAATTTTTTTTAATTATTTTATAAAAAGTGATCCTAATGTCTCAAAAGAAAATATTTTTGAATATTTTTTCAAGCTAAAAAGATGAAAGAAAATCTTACAAATGAAGTTAAATGTATAAATGATATTTCCAAACATTCATGGATCGGCTGTCATAAATTTAGCTCTGTTCATTAAATAAAATAATAATAAAAAAGTGAAAATCCAAATAAAATTAATTAAATTGGGAATAATCAAGAACAGAAAATGTTTAATTAAATCAACAGTTTTTTGTTGTTTATCAGTGATTTGAATTTTTATTTATTATCGAATGAGGAATTACATCAAATTCCTAAACAAAACTTTTCTTGTAAATTGGGAAATGTTTGTCATTCTAATAAAATTATTCTACTGCAGATATGTTTATTAAACTAGCCGATGTCGACTGTAGGCAAAAGCAAAATGAATTTAATTTTATACCAACACGTTGAATGAATTTTGATTTTTCGGATGACTAACTGAATAAAATAAAGTTTTCAAGTGATATTCGATACAATTTCAATTGACTACTATCGGCACCACCTGTTAGGTTTTATCGATTATTTGTTTTTCCTGCTTTTACTTAGTGTAAGAAAACCCGGAGCGCAATGAGACCCGACAAATTTGAAGTTGAAGCGAACTCATCCGAGCGACCGCTTAGGAATGAAATTGGTAGGATAACAAATAATCCCTCCCAGAAGATTAAAAATAATGAGTAATCAATGCTTTAGAGGAATGACAATAATCCCCGCAATAACGGTTGGGTAAATAACGATAATTATTGAGTAAATGTTGATAATACCCGAAGGAATTAATGTAATGTTGATAATGCCTTTTAGAAAAGTATAAAAGGAAAAGCTGAAAGTTGCTAGATGGTCGAAAAAACAAAATTAACGAGAATTTACAAAATCAAAGAGAAAGTAATTCAAGTAAATCTAGGGAACATTATAACTTATCGTACCAGAAAAGGTGATTACGACTTTGGCAATCTACTTTACGATAACGATTATCTATGCAAGAAGGGTGCAAATTTGTAATTGTGATAAAGTTTGAATAAAGTTTTTTTGCGTTGGGTTTTAGTTATTTGATTGGAAGAGGACACGTTGAGTCAGAAACTTGTTACATAATAACCCTACGATATGAATCAGTTAGGGCAGTGCTTCTTAAACTTTTTTCATTCGCGACCCCATTAATGACTGTAAACCTTTTTTGCGACCCCTTATAATTTAAAATAAAGATATATAAATTTTTTGTGAAGATTTATTAATTAACTAATAATATAAATACATATGACAAAATTGACGTATCAGAGTTGGTCACTACGGACAAATTTCCATTTACCTAATGAGTAGGAAAACATACGACAATTATGCAATTTTATGTATATGGATATTTTATATAAAAATTTCGCGACCCCAATATTTCGCTAGGCGACCCCAAATGGGGTCACGACCCATAGTTTAAGAAGACCTGAGTTAGGGTAATAATTGTGACGGCTACAATGTTTCGGATCAATTTTTAGAAATTAGGCTTTACTAAAGAGACACTTAAAACGCTTCCTGTGGAAAAGAGGTGACTGAGCGAAGAGATATTATTTATAAATCTAGGGAATTATCTTTTATGATATATGACAGTTCACTAGGCCATGTACTCCACTAGTACTTAGCAAATTTATCGTAGTTACCCATTAAATTTGTTAACTACTTAAAGTTAATATTTTATTGATATTAAAAACAAGTTTTTAGTAAATTTTACATGACACTGCGCTCCCCCCCCAACTATAAAAATTTCTAATTTGAAAGAGCCATGGAAAATCTAGCAGCATTTATAAATGTGAAACTAACTAATTTCGCATTTTAATTTTTAATAAAATAGATTTGCATGTAAAAAATAAAGAAATTCATTTCATTGTCAAATCTGGAGCTGGAAATCTTGACAGCCGGATATAAAACTTATTTACTTAATGAATATTATTATTATCAAAATCATTATATACATGTGATCGGAATACGAGGAATGAAATCAAAAATAATTCATATTATTTCTGTCTCACCAACAAGCCATTTGTTGTGAGGATTTTCTCATTACTTTTTACGAGATTGGCTACTTTGAATGAATTGCTTCGCGTTTTCAATTAGCCAATCAACACCTTGTTGCAAGCCCTCACCGGATAACGCATTACTCGAAGATATATTCCAAGGATGATCTTTTAATGATTCGAGATTTAATAGTTGAGAACATCGAACACTTGTCAATGAGTCTTTAGCGTCCATTTTGTTAGCAAAAAATAAAATTGGAACTTTTTTGTTTGCCATGCTTTTATCGGATAATAACAAGTCTAATTCGTCTTTTGCTACAACCATTCTCAATTGATCTGAGCTATCAATGACAAAAATAATGGCATCACATTCTTTTAGATAATGGCCCCATAAATTACGGTAACGTCCTTGTCCACTCATGTCAAAACACGTCAGATTAAGACCTTTAGTACTGATTTTTTCAACATTAAAACCGATTGTTGGTACAATATCATGATGTTGAAATTCTGGTGGTTTGATTTTATTTAAAATCGTCGTTTTTCCACTATTGTCCAATCCAATAACTAATATTCGAGCCTTCTTTTTTAGAAGTTCCAAAAAATTTCATCAGGGAATCTAGTAAGCCCATTGAAATGAAATATAAATCTGACAATAGTAAAATACAATTTGAAAATTTTTCTACTTTTAAATCGGTTGACGTTACTAATGTTAATAAAGTAGTTTAAAAGCTAATTTAAAACAACGATCACATTTATATTGTAGATAAATATATTTACAAAATTTAAATTATATTAGATTTAAATTTTATAATTTGTAAGTTATTTAACAATGTTTTTTTATTATTTTACATATATAAATAAAATTTAAATTTATTATTCAAAAAAGATAAAACAAGTCACTAAACTGACAAACTAAAAAATACAATCATAAAACATTAGACACAATTTCAAAATGCAATAAATACATTTAAATTACAAGTATTTAATTAATTACTGTCAGATAAAATCTCTTAAAATAAATGAAAAGCTTTGTTTAATTGTTTCAATTGGTTTTACTCATATTACTATATCACAAATTTCATGAGTTAATTTCTTCTCTGAAATAGTAATTTTTTTTGTATATTTGTATTTACGATCGGACTTCAGTCATTTTAATTGTATTAACAACAAAATGTATTTGGATAAAGTTGAAGTAGTAGCAGAATCAGTTGTTCGTGTTTTTCTTTTTATTTATTATCTGTAAGAATTTTCTTATTTTACTTATTTTTTATATAAGGCAATTTTAGAATTACAAAATTTATTAAACCGCGAATAAGAGAAATTCACGACGAAGAATGGTGGATGTATATGAATCCAACTGGAACTAATTATGTTTCATTTCGTATTCTGATTGTAAGTTGCTAATGAGTCATTGAAATTTATATTCTTTGTTAGATTTTTGTTATTATTAATGTAATAGTATTTCCACTAACTCTCATATTTATTAAAAAAAGAATCAATGGAGCAGTAATAAGTGCTTTACTTGGTGAGTTTTTATAAAGAATTTATTTTAATTAATTTTTTAATTTATAGGATATACGCTTGCTACTTTAATGAATATTTCAATTACTAATACTTTAAAATTACTTGTTGGAAGGTAAGAAATTAAATTATGAATTAAAAATGATATGGTCAATATAACGAATAGATTATGTAAATGTAATTTAATATACCAACTGTCATTTCGTGACGTATTTATATAAAATTATATCATTGAAATTAGAATTTTACTTTTACTGGCAACATGAAACATTTTTATATCAATGTTATTTGAAAATCAACCTTTCTCTATCAAATAATCCAGTGTTTTACGTCCATGTTCGGTTTCCGCCTTATTTTACGCCCAAATTTCCCCTGAGCCAGAATTCAGTAATAATATTATTAAATTCACATTTTGTTATTTTCATTAACTATTTTTTCATTTTCATAAAATATTATTATTTAAATATCAATTTATTTAAATTTCAAAATTAATTTGAATTTCTATCAATTTTGTTCACTAAGTAATATATGATTTTTTATAATTAATAATAACTATTTGTCAAAAAATAATGGAAAGTCACAAAATTTACGATTTCATAAGAAAATATTTTTCTTAGATTTTCAGGAATTTTGAATACTTTAAATTAAAGCAGAGAAAGGATATTTAAAAATGAGAACAAAAATTTGAACATTGCAGTTACATTCTGAAGTAGAGTGAAAATAATTATTTTATAATCGGATATTTTCACAATAACATTTAATCATTTTCTATTATTATATGTAATTTTTTTAAATTATTATCATTATTTTTTATATATAACTTTTTTTATTAGTTATCTTTTTTAGTAAGTATTTATATATATATATATATATATATATATATATATATATATATATATTTAAAATTATTAATAAAATAATTAATTAATATTTTTTAGTTTTATTAGTTATTATATTTTTTTAAATTATTATAATTATTTTTGTTATTATTAATAATTTTTTGTAAACATTTACTTATTGTTAAATATAATTTTTTTTAAATTAGTAATAATAATTTTAAAAAAGTATATAACAGTGAAAATAATATTAAGTAACAGTAAAAAAATTAAATTAATTAATTAAAAATAAAAATATTATATTTTATTCATTATTTAAATTTAATATTTTTAATTATTATTTTTAATCATTTTTTCTATTTTTTTATTTTATATCATTTTTATAATTATTAAAAAAATAATATAAAATAATTAATTAAAAATAAAAAATATATTTTTTATTATTTATTAATATTTTTAATTGTTATTATATTTATCATTTTATTATTATTAATTAGTATAATTTATAATTTATAATAATAATATAATAAATAATAATAATTTTAAAAAATATATAATTTTAATTAATTATAAGATATCGCCAATCAAACATTCCTTTCACGATCTATTTCGACAGTTTTCCTGTCATCATCAGGTGGGATATAATAACTATATAAATTAAGGATTTTAAACAAATTTATTAATTATATTAAAAAATGTTTATTTAATAAAAATATTTATATATTTTTATAATTAAATTAATATAATATTTTTAAAAATTTTAGCATTCATAATTTAATTTAATAATTTTAAAAAATTTATTAATTATTTAATTTTATACAACAATCAATACATACAATATACAAGGAAAAAATTATTTATTTATTTTTTAATTTTTTCTTTGTATATTGTATGTATTGATTGTTGTGTTAAATTAAATAATTAATAAAATATTTTAAATTAAATTAAATTCTGTTTTCGTCATATTTTACTGATAAAATACCGAATATTAATATTGTGAAATAACTACTAATAAAAATCATTTTGCACATTTCAAATCAATTACTAAATACAACAAATACAAATTTGCCCGTACATTGCATGGTAAGATTTATCATGAAAATTGTAACATAACAATCGTTTTCCGCGAGATTTTCCAACATAAATTGTCTAAATGGCACTTTTCATTGAATTTCCTTTATTTTGTTTACTCTACATCAAAATTTTGTTTTAGTCTGTAAAAGAAAATCAAAATTATTTTTGCATTTTGTTTACAATCAAAATTGTTATTTCAATTTTTTTGTAATAAACATAAGATTTAATCACATCTGAATTTTCAATGACAATTATCACTGGAAGAATATTTCCGCGTACGTGAATATTTCAAAAATAACACAGAGTAGCTTTCAAAGTACTTGTATATACAAAGATGAGTTGTTGTCAACAAATCATATATTTCATTCAATCCTACACACTTTTTTGAATGATCGCGTGTCTTGTTTTATATTTTTGCTAATATAGTTTTCAACTCATTTCACTTGCTGATTAGTATTATTAAATAAAGTCGGTTTATCATAGTTTTTACTGCAGAAGCATAAAATACTGATAGTCGAATCTTTCTGAAACCCTTTAATAATATACTCCTAATTTGTAAAATAATCACAGAGTCCTTCGTGGTTGACTTACTCTATTTTCCATAATTCCAATGATTACCAAAAACTATCATTAACTCTAAAATTATCTTTTTCACATTGATATTTCATGCTGTTTTTTGCAATTGTCACTTAAATATTATTTCCAATGAAAAGCAAAGTCATGTTTGGGTTTTCGGAAGAATTGTCATGATGTTTATGAGCAACTTTTCTTTCCAAAAAGTTTGATATTTTTAAATTAAATTGCGCATAATACGAGCTTGGTAGGGCAATACTTTTGCATTTTCGATGTTATCACAATTTTCATGAATAAGGTTATAAAATTCTTAAACATCGATAAAAGGCCTTCGAACATTTGTTTTTACTTATTTGTCTGACTTCACTAGTTTCCTAATTCTTTGCTTAATAGTCATAATTAATAATCGGTTGGAATTGAACAGTAAAATTAACCACAACATTAAATGTTCTAAGAAGAGCGCATGTTTTTAATTCTGTAATTAAAAATTTATTGTAATTAATCTCCTTTGAAGACACTCTCGTGCCTCCAATTCGCCCTGTACATACTCTAGATAAAAATTAATAAACTTCTGATAATAAATCACATTTCAATTTTGACAATAGAAATATATTATAGACAAAAATGTTCTTGTAACAATAATAATTATTTCGTTGAATGATATTTGGTTGATTTACATTCTGAATAGTTAATGAGTGAATTACTTTTATTATATTGTCAGTTTCGTTGGATCTTTTCGGACTAATTCAAGTTTTTTTTCGTATAAAATGATTAACGCGTTTTACCCAAAGCGAAATATATTACATAATAGACATGGCTCTCGTCTTATGATATTGGATAGTTAATTGCTAAATTTAATTAAAAATAACCTTGAATATTTAACATACATTATTATAGTGATTCCCAAAGTGTGAGACGTAATTCACAGGAATTTGAGTTAAACTTTTTGCACCAAGAAACGAGCAAAGATGGAATTTTTGACATTCACATAAAATTACTATTTCTACTTTCATTCGTCCTTGTGTCTTTTCTGTGGTTATTTGCATCCTAATACCTCGCCTTCTACAAAATCTCGCATGCCTCTCTTTTCCTGGTCCATAACTCTCATCTTGTCTGTCGCTTTATTAGAGTTATATCTATCATGCATAAATCTGCCTGTTTCAGATTAGAATGTAAATTTACACTCCATAAATTATCTCAAAAGGGATAACCCAGTTGCACTTTGTTGACTGATGTTTATACTAAATTCAATTCTAGACAACAGATCATTCCAGTTTTTCTCTTCACATCCTCCAGTCAATTTCACTGTTATTAGGTCTCTTACTGTTATTATAGTCCGTTCAAGTAAACCCGTTTGATTGATGAATTCCTGTTTGATATCAAGTTTCTTTAATCTTTCCCTTAAAAATTTTCCTTCAAAGTTCCGGTCTCTGTCTGTCAGTATGCTCTAGGTTTATCAAATCTGAAAATCCAGCTGTTAAGTATTGTCTTAAAAATTGTTGCTACGCCTTGCTTCGTGATTACAGTCAACCTGATCAATTTACTGAACCAATCTACCATTACTACCATGTATTTTGTATTGTTTTTCTTACCATTTAAGCAACATACATTCTCTAGCTTTTCAAAATATAAGAGGTTTACCCTGGAAAAAATATTTCTTTCGTTCTTGATTGATCGATTTTTCGAGTAGAAATCACAACAACTTAGACTTTGCTGTATTATTTCCTGCATCCTTGGTCAATAGAATAATTTTTCTATATAGTGGAAGAGCTTTTTTACTCCAATGTGATATAATTTTTCGTGTAATGCTTTTGTTAATAAGTCTGCAAATGTTTCTGGGACTAAGATTAGCAAATTGTAGCTCTTTTCAGCAGCTAATAATTATCCGTCAATTTTTGCGTTCTTTAAATTAAACGGAAAACACTTATATGCTTCCAATACCTGCCCATTTCCCAGTATTTCTCTTAGTTCTCTTAATTTAATTTTCCTTTATTGCTGTTCTAGTCCTTTTCCCACAGCTTCTGTTCTTTAAATGAGTACAACGTCTATTTTTAGTTTTCCGCAATATATTCATTAATTTAATAATCAATTTCATAATATAATAATCAATATAATAATTTGTTTTACAAAAATTTAAAATGATAAAATTTGATTAAAAATAAGGATTTTACTAATAATATTTTTACCTCATTTGCCGCTTATTTATTAATCAGGTGGGTCATTAAAAATTTTCAATTTAAAAAAAAGAACTAGATTCACCAAAGTTTGGGAACCTTTGATAGATTGGGTTTATGAGAAATACTTAGTGGAATCGGATAAATTGTGCATTATCTCATATAGAAACGTTGATTATCACATAATATTTATTTTCAATCGCTGATGATATTTTTGTCAAAATCTTTCTAAATTATAGATTAGTCCATTTCAAATGATCACATAATTATAATGGCATGTTTAAAATTGAAATTAATTAAAAGTGAATTCAGAAACATATGGAATTCGTGGAATTATTATTCCTTTTTTTAGACCGAGGCCCGATTTTTATTTTAGGTGCTATATTGAGGGCAAAAAATTTGCCACTTGTAATGGCGATGAAGATGATATCATTGAGGGTTTGAAAAGTTTTCCAAGTGGCCATTCTAGCATGTCAATGGCTGCATTTGGATTTACATCGCTGTTTCTCATTGGCCAACTGCAGTTGTTTACCAAACAAAACTCATTAATTGAAAACAACGGAAATTCTTCTCTTAGATTTAAATTTTTGGAACCTGGTCGATTTCTCGGCTGCAAGATGGTTGTCTGTTTTCTGCCAATACTAATTGCTCTCATTGTATGCATATCACGCCTGATTGATTTTCATCACCATTTCGATGGTAAGTTTTATTATTATTATTATTATATTTATTTTATTAATTATTATGAATTATATTCAATAAATATTTATTAAATTTTATTTAAAATTTTTAAAAACTATTTAAAATTTTAATTCTAGAAAAAAATTTTGTATTTATATATTCAATAAATATTCATTACTCATTCAATAATTAATAAATAAATATCTATTAAATGTTATATAAATATAAATTAAATATTCAATAATAAATCAAAGAATATTCAATAAATATCCATTATATATTCAAATAATATTCATTAAAGATTTATATAATATTCAATAATTAATCAATAAATATCCATATAATATTCAATAAATATCCATTAAATGTTCAAATAATATTCAATATTTAAATAATATTCAAGAAATATCCATTAAATATTCAAGAAATATTCAATAATTAATCAATAAATATTCAATAAATATTTAATAATTAATCAATAAATATCCATATAATATTCAATAATTAATCAATAAATATCCATTAAATGTTCAAATAATATTCAATATTTAAATAATATTCAAGAAATTATCCATTAAATATTCAAGAAATATTCAATAATTAATCAATAAATATTCAATAAATATTTAATAATTAATCAATAAATATCCATTAAATGTTCAAATAATATTCAATATTTAAATAATATTCAAGAAATTATCCATTAAATATTCAAGAAATATTCAATAATTAATCAATAAATATTCAATAAATATTTAATAATTAATCAATAAATATCCATTAAATGTTCAAATAATATTCAATATTTAAATAATATTCAAGAAATATCCATTAAATATTCATATAATATTCAATAATTAATCAATAAAACTTAAATTTGATTTGAATTGGAAATTGTTGGACTTGAATTTTTGTTTAAATATTATTGCCTGAAACATCAAAATCAGGTAAATATTATGAAAATAAGGTCGAAAAATCAATTTTCATCATTAGAAAAAATTGATTTCTCTCGCAATTTGTCGAAATAAATTTCCATGAATCGTTATCTAATCCATATATTTATCCATATAGATGCTCATTGTGCCGTTGTTAATATTAATCCTATTACTGTCCTCATTTTGATTTGAACTTTATATATTATTTAAATTAAAAGTTCACATATGATCTATTTATTTTGATTTTAAATATATTAAACTATACGATCAAAATCGCTTGAAATTCGTGATATCCAAAACATCGATATCCTTACTGATTCATAGTCAATTTTTTAATAAATATAATGTCAATATATATTTTTAAATTGACTCTTCTTTATTAACCATATAATGACCTTGAAAGACTTAATTTATATGTCAAATATTGATTATGTTGATTATAATTTCAACTGGTATTCCAAGACATTTTAAGAATTTAAAGACATCATACATAGCTCGATGTTTATGAAATGCATATATTTATAAGTTCTTTTGAAGTTCATCAAATTCTTAGATTTGTGTTCACTAGGTTGAACTTTTTCCATTGGAATTCGAATCAAATATACTTTGTCTTCGATTTCTCAAGATCTTTCTCTGTGAATTCCGATTGATATTATTTTCGTTCAACAAGTCAATGATTGAATCACTAAAAGAACTTTTCACATCACACTTTATTGATTTTATCTTCTTTGTATTCACTAAAGTTTCTGTTATATCCAAATCCTTCATAAGTAGATATTTTAAATCTACTAAATCTAACAATTGACCCTGAAACACATTGCCAGAAATTTTACTATATGAAAGATTAAGACAATGCTTCAATGTTAATAATTCCAATCGATGATCAAAGTCTTCCTATCAAAAAATAACCAAAATAACTTCTTTGAAATCTTTTATTCAAAATTCTAACCCCAAGAAATTCGAATTAAAAATTACAAATTTATCCAATGATATTCCAACTGATATAAAAGATTCAGGCACACAAAATCCTACACAGCTAATAAAAACTCGATGCGCACACAAACTACCATTCCGATTCCAACTACATAGCATACATATTTTACACATGCCCTACTTAATTTTGGACTTGGAATACTTTTACCTTACCCAAAATTGACCGTGACATGAAATTACCGTTTATGCAACCATTTATGCAGCAAGAAAATTTCCTGTCTCTTTGCACATGTCTAATTCTTTTCTAACGAAATTTCAATCAAGATTAATCGATCCATTTCCAACTTGGGGCCCGTAAAGATTTTATAGAAGCAATTAGCACTTGTATATTTTAGGGAAAAAGCAATATTTCGTGGGAAACTCTTATTTGCAGTTAAAGAAATGCAAAAATAATGATTAAACAACAAATGCGCCAGTTCCAAATCTTTCTCTGGAATTATCTTTGCGAATTCGACGGTGAATTTCTTGTTTTTTTTAGTTTAAGAAATTTCACTGCTTTTCCTTGACATTTAACTTTTTGAATTGGAATTTTTTAGGCTTTTGTGAAGATCAACACTAAACCTTCTATTAAATTGAATATTGAATATCAATAATAAAAATTAATTTATGCCTGATATAGTTATGAATATAATTGTATGCTATTAGAAATGGGAATAAAATCCACAAATTCATTATTTATTATTTCGTCAACCACTTCTCACTAGTTAAAAATTTGTTTTTCGTAAAATATCAATTGTAATATAACCTCTTTCTTTCTTGTATTATGCGTCATATAAATATCAATTTTATGAATCACACATTGTAATAATTTCATATTTTTCCTCCACTCATAAATTCTGGTTAAATTCTCCATTAATTTACTTTCTTTTTTTCCGATTCTCTGTGATTTGTCAATAAAAACAGTTTCAAATGCATTCATAAATTTTACAATTATTATTATCAATATTTGGAAATGTTGTTAAAAAAATTAAAAATAAAAATTAATAAATAAAAATCATTACAAATGAAATAATACATATAATAATCGAAAATCAATAATTTAAAAATTATTATAAATTATTAAATATTAATTGGATTGAAATTATTGATTATTCATAACGAAATTATTATAAAATCAAATCATAGATTTTTCATTGAATTTTAATTTTTTTCGTTTACTTTTTGAAACTAACAATCATCTTTTGTCATGAATTCTTTATTTATTTACTGTGTGTCTTTTCTTTTATTTTGCCAGGCATTCGTCACTTGCTAACAATTCTCAGATTTTCTATTAACTGCATTAATGTTTAACTGTTTTTTTCCCAATTCCATTTTGTTTGATAATGAATATAAATTTAAATCAACACAATTTAAATAAATTTTATAATTATCAATATATTATTTATGAATTGATTGTTTAAATGTTCATATAAATCAATAAATGCACAAATGTTTTTAAATTACTTAATATTGATTTCTAGACATCGCTGCTGGTGCTTTGATTGGATTAGTTTGTGCTTTTATTTCCTACCGACTATATTTCCCCTCGATATTCAAAAAGAAATCTGATATTCCCAAGTTCGAATATGAACTTGTCAGGAGTCGTAAAAATAGTTTCAAAACCGAAATGAATTTGGCAGTTTAATTGGTCAATTTTTGCATGTGATTTTGATAAATACAAGATTATTTTATTAGTAGTTTGTCTTTTTATTGGTGGAATGAGTTCTATTTATTTTTATTATAATTATTATTATTTTATTATTATTATCATTAATATAATTATTAATTTATTTTATTTTTATTATTATTTATTTTATTATTATTTTATTATTAATATTTTAATTATTAATTTATTTTATTTTTATTATTTATTTTTTTATTTATATTATTTATTTTATTATTATTATAAATTTATTTTATTTTTATTATTTATTATTTTATTATTCATCATATAATTTTTTTATTTATTTTATTATTATAAATATTATTATTTTTTTATTTTTATTATTTTATTATTCATGCCCAAGATTAGTGAATATCAAAAAAACATCGATATCTTTACTGATAGTCAAGTTTTTAATAAATAAAATATCAATTGAAAAGAAATCAGTGGTGGAAATTGAAAAAAGTTCTTATTTTATTAGTATTAAAATTATTAATATTATCAGCATTTAAGCGTAATGATAGTTTTGAATTTGTTTTGCATAATATGTTAGACAAAGTGTGAAAGTTTTTAGTCTATTTAATATTGTTTGGAACTATATACTTATGTTTCTTGTTAGGAATGAAAACATCTCTGAACATCATATTTTGAATGGAAGGCATTTCGTGAACTTTTTGAATTTGCTACTTCAAAAGTCAATTTTCTTTTCTATACTGAATGGTATCAACAAATAGATGGAGTTGATATGGGTTCAACTTTAGGACCAACGAAGGCTTCAGTTTTTTGGGAAGCTTAAGAAAGAAAATTTTATGTTCCAATTTATGAAACCCACCTTTTTCAAACGGTATGTAGTTGATATTTTTCTTATATTTAAAATCAGAGGCATGTGATGTGAATAGTTTTCATTGACGTGTAAAACGGAAAAAAATAATTACCTACAACGCAGAGACATATTTATAGAAAACCAACTGATGCTGGTCACTATACTTCGTCCAAAAGTTTGAGTGAATTCAAGTATAAGACAAATATAGCGAAAGGGTTGATTTATCGCTAATGGTCTTTATCTTCTACTTTTGTAAATTCAGTAACAAGTGTTGATAAATTGGTTGAATTGGTAATGAAGAATGGTTATTCAAAATCCTATTTATTAATTATGGTAAAAGAAACTGTTGATAAATTTATTAGAAATCGTAAGGATCCATGTTTGAGAAAATTTGGGTGTGATTTTTTTGAAGTGGGTGAGTTTGATGAGTTAAATAAATTAAATAGCATGTGTAAGGATGATGAGCCTAAATTTGTGGTGGTATTGGTGTACTCAGAAGTTTTTACCGATTATTAAAGAAAGATAAGCAAGCAGTTAGGGAGTTAATATTATAAGATTGTGTCAAATTCATGTAAAGTACTCAATATTTTTATACTTAAATCTAAAACTCCGGTCGAATTATGTTCTGATCTTGTTTATCAATTTACATGTAATGGGTGTAATGGAACATAAATTGGAGAGACTGTACGTCATCTGTATTCGAGCTCGAGAACATTATAGACCGAAGGCATTGACCAATAATAGTGAGCACTATAAGTCCTGTAAGAGAAAAATAGGTATGTTTGATTTTAAAATTTAATTAAAAAATTTCATTAATTATTGGGAACGTGGAATTTGTGAGGCGCTATTGATAAAGTCATTGGGTCAGAAAATTATACAAAATTTTACAAAATACAGTGAATACTTGTGTTTTAAAAGTTTTTAAATAGATTTTATATATTTTATATATTGCTGTTATTAAATTAAATAATTATTAAATTTTTAAATTAAATTTCACTATTTTAAAATTTAAAAAATAATATATTATTTGAATCGAATTTTTTTATTATAATTAAAAAATATTTATTTTTTGTACCAAGATACACTTAATTTCAAAATAAAAGTTTAATAAAGAAAGAGAGCACTTCAATAAGAGCAATGAGTTTGCTTTAAGACTTAAAGGTTTTCAATCCTTAAAAGTCCTTATATATTTTCAGATGTTACCTCAAACATTTCAGAAATTGTAAAGTTTTAAGAGACCCCTTGAAACTTGCCGAGGAGCCCTTAAGCTCCGTGGAGCACACATTGAAAACCACTGAATTAGATCAAATGTCTGGACGAAGAAAAATGCACTGGAATTCAACAATTTGAAATATATTAAATATGAATGCTGAGTGAAAAATAAAAATCAAATTATATATTATTATAAGTTACGTTATTAGTTTTTATTGAACAAGTGCATAAAATATGTCAACGCATGAATTCGCTGCAGGAAAATCAAATCATAACTAAAGTTTAATAACAGGATTCTCATGAAAACATATCCAGTTGTATTTTCTGAGTTATTTATCAATGAATTTATTAGAAATATATCGCTCACGTCGCAGAAAATGAAATAAAGATTTATTCCTGATAATAAAACGAACGGTTGAATTCCATCGTTCCATGAATACTTTCGACGCCTTTCGTAAATTCTAGTTGCCAACAAATCAATGAGAAAAGCTTGAAAAGTAACAGAAATAATTCCGAAAAAAGGATTAATATATATTAAAATTGATTGTCGAATGGTTACAAACATAAGAATATTGGAAATAATTTTCAAGAAATTCCCAACCAAACCACCCCATGCAAAGCACTGATTTGCAATAGATAAAGGTTGCTTAGTAGGAAATCTTCTAGATTTTGCCAGTCCTCGTATAACAATAATTGACATAGCTATAACGCATATGTTGCCTAATAACTCACAGATATCCTTTGTCATTCTAATTGGCTCTTTAAAGGTTTTATATTTGATATCATTAATTAATATAAAGTTTTGAAACAGAATAACTAATATCGCATCGCCAATTAAAATCATTATAGTAATAATCGAAAAAACAGAAATGTTCTTATTAGATGAATTTTGATTGGTTAATATTTGCGATTCTTGATTATTATTGATCGAATATCCCGAGCGAATCAGTTTTAATAAAGGAATCGTATAAAATATTACACAGATTGCATATCCAACTGATGTAAAACTGGCATACGTTTTATATGTGTTTAATATACGATATATTTGGAAATATTCAACTCCTGGAGGATGGCAATATTCTACGTCGAAATTTGTAATATTAATTACTATTTTTCTATGAATGATCAGTCTTTTACATATCTCAGTAGTATATATCCCGAAACATAAGGCCATAATCAAAAACAAAACAGATTTTTTGCATATTCTCTCAATGATCGATGTTTGAATAATAAATATTCGATCAATGCCATTCAGCATCACTAGGACTAAAATAATGAAACTAATCACTATAAACTCCAAAAACGAAAACATGTAACCTTGACAAGTTATTTTTTGAAAATATAAATAGGATTCCAGCAAACTGATAAAACAGTAGATAGCCGTCATTGGGACTATTATTAAATACAACACATTCGAGTTACGCAAATATGAGATTCGAGAAACGAAGTTTCGTTGACTTAGCCGAAACGCAACAATAATGATGACTCCAATCAACAGGAATGAAAGATTTTTCAGAAATATAAGTGTATCAGTGAATTTCAATCTATGAGTTTTATAGCCAAAGCTAAAACAAAAGATTGCGCATGATGCTAATAAATGAATTGATATTAAACCAACTCCAATGAGGGTCATGATTGATTCAGATATGTCCTCATAGAAGTTTTGATTTTGATTTTCTGGCTGAATGAGAACTTCTGTGTTATCAGATGGCTGATCTTCTGCATTCATTTTATCAATTACCGCTTGATTTTAGTAATTTAGACAATAATGTTTGCAATATTCTATACAAATACAAATAAAAACTAATTATAGCACACAAACAAAAATATGTCATATCAAATCGATAACAATGTGAAATGCACTTGTGTAAAAACAAAATATCTTTTTTAATTTTTATATTATTCAAATGAGTTCTTCTAATATGGACATAAAAGTGATTAACACATTGTATGCAGACGTTTAGGGTCCGCTCATTATGGCCAGAGTGGCCTATATTTTGTCTTGTATATTTTGTCAATACGAAAAATTATTATAAATTGAAGACTATTTTCAATTGTTTAATCGCAGTATTAGGCGATAAGTTCTATTTTCTTCCAAAAGAGACCCATTTCATCCAAATTAAAAATATTCTCAAGGGAATAAGATCTTTCTTTCGTGTAAAGAACGGAATGACAGTGTTGGGTTATCGAGTTGGTGATAAAATTAGAATTGAAACTTTATTGAATATCACAAATATTTTCACACTGATACAATTGACTCAACAAGCTAACTATTATACAACACTATGGTGAGGAATAGCACACTCGTATAACTTTGATTTGTCAAATCTCTCACAACTGAGGAGTGTAATAATTGGTAATTTTAACTGGTTGTTCATTGATTTTAACTTGGTTTTCCTTGCCTAACTTTATTCGATTATCAACTGAATAAACTCTTGCTGATTCTCTTTATTTCTGTTTTCTTTTTAGTTTCTCTGCTTCAATTTTATTCAAATATTTCTTCAAAATTGTTCTCTCAATGGCTTCTCCAAACTGTTCACTAATACAATTCTCCACGTCTTCTTAATTTTATAACTCGTCCTCTCTATAGTTTCTCTTATAATTTTTCTATAGTTTTTTCTCTATCGTTTCTTCTGCTGTACCATCTCCTTTTATACCTCGTCATTTTGTGCACTTCAGTTTACTCCAATTTCACCATTTTTCCCAACATGATTTTTCAGTTTTCCCTGCGACCGAGTTATCTTTGATGGCTGTCGCAATGTTTATAATTTGCGGCTCCGGCCTATTTTTGTTTTGTTTCCC